>WYDI02017171.1:0-29629 GCA_009867235.2 Psittacus erithacus
TTCTCTTTCCTCTCAATCACAAGTCTTGGGTTGCTTTTTTTTTCCCCTCACAGGGAGCCAACCAAGAAAAAAAAAAAACACCAACAACAAAAAAAAAAAAAAAAAAAAAAACCAAAACACCAAAAACAAGAAACCACCATAAAAACCCAACCAAATGAAAACAAAGTATTATACAACTTGGTTTCTAATAGCATGGCTTTGAGTATACTCCTCCAGTTCTACAGCTTCCAGTGTCTTTAACAAAATAGTTCCTGAATGCCATTATGTCTGTTATGTCCACATGTAATTAGTTCAATAACCAGTTTATGTACTTAGCAGCTTAACTGTTGTCAGAACAAAATGACACATAATCAAATATTGATACCAAAGTTAATCACAGTCAAAGCTTTGGCTACTTCACACATTACACAGAAAAATGTGCGTCTTATTACTGTTAAAATTTGCTCAAAGCTGCAACACTGTATTGAGCACATACAGAAATATATCCAGTATATACTGGATATATTAAGTATATAGACAATAAAAAGCAAAGGTATCTAATGAAATCAACTTACCTAAAAAATGTTATGCATCAGATATCATGATATCAGAAAATGTCAGTAATATTTTCTAGTATTTCCCAATAATTCTTAAGGCTCTAAATTTTTCTGTCCTTCAAAATAAAACCATTCTGCTCTTGAAAGTAAAAGCATCCCTCAGAATGTTAAGTGAGAAGATTTTTACAATAAAGTAATTCAACTGAGAAGCGTTTGTCAAATCATATAGATAAGAAGAACATTCTTTTTTGTAAAATTCACATTCCCATACACAACTAAGCTAATTGCACCTACACTGTATTCTTCAACAAAGTCACTGTGAACTGAACATTTTTTACTTAAAGATGTGTGCAGGTTAGATTTGACACACACTCTAGGGACTCTGGACTACAAAACCCCCCCAAACAGGCTTAAAAGAGTCAGCCTTCAGTCAGGGTAGTTCAAGAAATAACATCGGTTACATTCAACATTATTGCCTTTTGAATTTCCCAAAGTATAGTTTGTACTTGTCAGCCTTTAGCACTTAATTATGTAATTAACAAAGCAACTTGCAAAGAGGAATTTTATTATTCTTTTGTGATGACTTCTTTTTCTTTTTTGTACTACCAGCTAATAGCATAACCTCTTATCTTTTTCAGAAGGTCTTTGCTCCCAGACTACCAAGGATACAACTCAAGAGATGTCTGTTTTATAGGTGAAAAGGGAGAAAAGGCTATGCTTCAACAATTCTTTAATAAAAGTAATAATGATAAAATCCAGCTTTACAACTCCTCCTGCATTCAAAATAAGTGGTTATAAATGCAATAAAGGTTTTAAAATTGGAATAGAAAAGCCTCTTTTCTGAAGTACTCACTACTGAAAAAGCAATTCCTATCTTACAAGCAACCAAAATTATTTTCCTTATATCTATGATTTACAATGAACCTCTAGGAAGGCAAAGTGGTATCAACTACCAAGTATATTCTTAAATGGAACTGGATTCTAAGTTAGAGGATTTTTCTCCGCCACACAAAAGCTACACACAATTTTTCATACAGCTTAATATGGTACATTCTTCACTGTGTATTAAAATGGCAGTTGTGATATGCTGATTATGCAAGGTCAGTAGTACCTTTATGTGAATATGACTTGATTTGTTTAAAGTTAGTTTAAGAATAAAAGGCCAGTTACTACACTGATAAAAAATTAAGTATGAAGAAAGTCTCCCAAGTTTGACGAACCCATTTGAGAAACTATCTTAATCCAGACATGCATACTGAAAAACTGTGTTTAGAGGAAACGTCACTGGAGAAAATGCAAGACACTGAAGTTAATTGTTCCCATGGTAGTATTTTAAATACTGCCATCTGAATGCCTTAAGTAATTTTCTGTTAAAAATATATAACCTGAATGCAGTAGATTCAGGAACATGCTGTATAGGTAATATCTCAATCCTGAGCAGCCTGCTCATACAATGACTTTTGATGCATACAGAGCGAAACTGATAGCAATTACAACTGAATACAACAAAGTTGCAGCTTTCATGCACAACAAAAGTTAACAAAACCACCATCCATTATAACCAACATACTGAACGGCCACTCCATCACTGCCTCAGCCAGTGGGGTTTCCAGTAAGTAGAAGTCAATAATTTTAACAAATAGCACACTTATGATGGCTATTGACAAGGGATTCTGACAGTTATAGTTCTAAAAGTAAGCATCTGACCTCCAGAAACCCCGTAAGTGTTGTCAGAAGAGGTTTCTTTTTTTGTTAAATAGCCATTTCTAGTTGCACACTACATAAATGGACTTAATTTTTCACTTTTACATGCCTAACTTCCCAAATCATTTAAAGATTTGTTTTTTCCTCCCATTAGTCCTAATAGTACTGAAAAATGCTTAAAACCCATCTCCACAACTAGTTAGATTTTTTTTTTTTTAACTGCTACCCCAAACCATGGATATGATTTCTCAACACAGACATATGAAATTGTCAAAAAGCAGCAGCATGCTTGTGCGTAGATGCACAATTTTAGAAGCAACAGGCCTGAGCCATGTAATTTACTCCCAGAAGACAAGAACACAGGCTGGTCAACCTTTCAATGTGAAACACAGCACAACTCTACCATTTGTTACCATCTGCTAAATATATTCCATTTCAACATATGTGTCAGGACCACAGCTTTTATTATTTTTTCACTTTCCACAGAATGCAAAAGTTGAGCATCTTATAATTAGTGTAGCAATAACACGCTCTTCTAACAAGATGTACTGAAAAGTACTTATTATTTAATGTCAGTAACTTCCATTTATAAGCTAAACCGAATGTTTAAGATTTTCTATTGGAAATCAAAGTGTATCTAATGAATATACTCTGAGGTATTTCAGAGACTAAAAGGCATTAAAATATTATAAATATATAACACTTCAATTCTATACAGCATGCAAACACAGTAAAATACCCTGATCATAAAACAGTTGATTTTTTTCACTCTAATCTTTTCTTCAAGGTTTGCACAGGTACCAAGGATAATTTTTTAATTCTTTTTTAGCCTTACTATAAACCAGAACAAAACTGAAGAGTCCAAAGAAACACAATTATCTTTTTACTGTGACAACTCTGCACCAGCCAAAGGACTAGATTGGTACTAACCAAGAGTTTTGTCTTTTGTGAAACCTTAAGTAATTTCAGCTTGCAAGGTTAACAGTGATACAGGAACAAGTAAGGTGTAGGTCAGGAACCACAAATCAGTTCAAGTGACTTAATATGGAACAAAGAACAACAGATTTGAAGCTGCTAGAGTAGATGAAAGCACTGAGTTCTTCAAGTTTAGAATGGCATAGCTGCCTGCTTTTCACTTAGAAATAATTAATTTTAAGAAAAAAATTCAATTGTAATAAAATTGTAAGAAAAAACAAGAAGATGCTTTTTCATGGAAAAAAAAAAAAAAAAAAGAAAAGAAAGAAAAGAATGTTGCCCTCTTTTCATACACTTCCGGAGAAAATCCTTGACTAAATGTAGGAAGAAGAAATGGGAAAAAACAATGTAGTTGCCAAGACTGCCACAAGCCAGCAGCCTGATGCTGTAAGGCTGCATACCACTGTAAGTGATAGAGGGGTACAGAATACCTATAGAGCTGACTCCCTATAGGAATGTCAATGTCTGTTTTATGGAATTCATGTAAGACAAGGGAAATGACAAATACCAGCGTTTTGCTTATCCATCATTGGACAGTCTTCCCTTTAATTAAGCAGTGTGCTTAACTGGTGTGAAAATTGCTAGTTTTCCTCATTACCTAATGAGAGGTGCATTCAGACTAAGCAAAAAACACATTGGTTTTAATAAAGTTACACATTCATTAGCTTTTGATAAATGCCTGCAACCCTTCTCCCCTCCCAAATAATCGCCTTCAAGCACCTCCAGGCTTTAATCACAATATTCTCAGCAATTAAGGTTTTGATTTTGAATTTGCCTACAGCTGCCCAGAGAGATGTTCTGATCACCACCTGTGCCTCAGATACCATTTGACTATTTCCCTTTCCTTCTGGGGGAATTCTGTTACAAATTTTCAAGATTTGATTCTAGCTGGAGTGATTTGGCCACATGACAAAGATTTCTAATTCATTACTTCTGTTTGTAGGCTTACAAAGGAGAGCAGAATTTTCTATACAGCAAATACAAACAGTTCATTTTCCAATATGTCAGTCTTTCTATTTCCTCTTGGATTCTGCAATCACTAGTAAGGTAGGAAGAAATGTATAGATGGACAGTTTACTCTAGGAGATGGTATTTAGTATCATGTAGCTGTCACATTACAGACTGACACTGTTCAGTAAGTAATTCCTTCCCACATCCAATAAGGTTTCTTTTACAACTATCACTTGGCAATCAGGTTTGCAGATATGAAATATACAGAGTATACATACAAATTAACCTGCATTTCTTATTTCCTCCAAATTGCAAAGCAATTCAGTAAAAAACTGGAAAAACCTTGAGTACTCACTTTTCTAAACAGCATTGACTTAGATGAAAAGGTTTTAAAGAACTGCTAGAGTAACCTAACCTTCCCTGAGAGAATACTATTACTTCTGCATTTTACACTTCGAAGTACATTAGCATTTTGAAGTACAGTCTGCAAAGAGAGAAACTCCTTAAGAAAATAAAAAGATGATTATCATTAAAAAGACACTGACTGCCACGTCGGTCATCTTGCACTGCAAAACTAAGGAGTTCATCTGTAAGTGTAATTCATCAGGAAAACAGGCAAGAGCCAATAGCAAGAAGTGTACTTACTCCTCAAAGTGATAAATGTCACTTGTTCTTACTTTAGTTTGTTTGTGATCACTGGGTCTTGAATATAGCTTCCAAATCTTTATTTTTAGAAGAAACACCATATTGGGGTGCATCGCAAACTGCATCATCATCAATGGTTATGAAATCCTTCCTACTGCAGCAACAATGGTATAGCACCCAAAAGTTCAGTCTGAAAAAGATAAACTACTGGCTAATACCAATCACCTCTGGAGAGAAAACAGCAATAGATTAGGAATGGATGGCATGAAAATAGGTTTTATCAAGAAAATTATTTGGTACCCAATGTGGCTTCAGAGCCAGCATTATACTATTGGCTATTCAAACACATTACACTATTATATCACTCAAACATACTGAACTATGTAATTGAACACTAACTGTAGAATTATATCATAAAATCATCAACAGTCAAGTACACTGCACTCTGAAAGTATCAGACAACAGACAACTCAGAAGACATAATGAGCATTAAAGCACTGCCTGGGTCAGTTTGTAGCTTTTCATGCATACAAAGTTGTAGCTGACCTGCCATAAAGCACCTGGCCTTATCAAAAGACTTTTCTTACCAAGCTTCAAAAAGACAGGCAACTCGTACTCAGAAGGTCTCAGCAACCCTGTTTTCTCAAAAACAAAACTCCAGTAGCTCACACTGCCTAACCTCCTTGGAGCAGCTAAAAAATAAATAAATAAAACTAAAGAGAGTGGGCGCAGCAGGGGGGAATCAGTCCAAAACATAACACCTTCCCAGACAGTAAACCTGCCCAACTCTCTAGCAAGATGACTCCCCATAGGAGAGGCCAGGCTCTTAAGTACAGTAGTGGGAGGCTGTGAGCACTTAACAGCCATTTTGATGCAGCCCTAGGCAACCTCTTCTAGGTAACCCTGCTTGAGGAGGGGTGTTAGAAAAGAGAATCTCCAGAAGCCCCTTCCAAACCTGAGTGATTCTGTAACAGACATTTCATGAACTCCAAGACCTACATGAATGTTGACTAGGTAAGTCAGAACATGTGGTGGGGACCAACAACATTGCAGAGAATGTGCTTATCCTAGCTGGCAGCTGAGAGTAATGAAGGACATGGTATATGCACGGCTACTACAACTGGCTAGAGGTGTGTAAGTTCCTGCTCTGCTGATAGCATAGTAGTGGGGCTTAACATAAAAAGCTTTCAAAAAACAAAGGCTGTTGCAGCTCTAACAAATTCACTGTTAGACACACCCTGAAAAATGGCTACCATACCCAAATGTGGAATTCATTGGGCCACACTGGTTTCCACTCAGGCTAGTATAAACGCACACAAGGAAGAGATGGAGCATGGCGGGGGTGGGGGAGGGATGGATTATGATATGGGGGCCAAGGAACACAGCAATTTCAAGAAATCTAAAGTAATTTTCACTCTAAGTGATTTCTATTGAAGAGTCTGCAAATTGAGTATTTATAGGAAAGCCGGTCCCTTCAGAAGAAAAACTGAGGCCTCAGATAGAGGTTTTTTCTTCCTTTTTACACTGTTGCAGCTGTTTGCAGTACAGCTATTGCTAACACAGCTAAGTGCAATTTTCCACTCAGCAAAGCCAGTCTGCAAAACTTTTAAGGATGTATCACAGCATCGTTGTTAATAACTATTTTAAATATACATACGTTCACTGCTAACAGTGAGACATTATTTCTGGACTATTAAGCTTGGGGCCTCAGTCTATACTTACAAGCTTCCTAAAGAATAGATGCCTAAATGTTTTAGCTTATGAGATCTATGAACATAAATGAACCAGAACAAAAATTTTTATTCAGTTACATAATCTAGCTCCTGATGATCTACCCTGACCTCAAATTACCATTCCTAAAATAAATATGAAGTAGCAATAAACTTAGATTTTGCCCATAAATGAAGATAAGGATTATAGTATTGATAAAAATACAATGTCTTTTAAAAACTATGTTTAAATAGGAAAAGAGCTGAAGGAACTCTGAAGCACTCACTTTTTTTAAGGCATCAGTACTTCTCTTTGGATATATTAGCTTGAAAATTCATTCATTGCAAACTAAATTTTAGTGAATTCCTTGTGGTGAAGATTTACTTTGTTACAACAGGCATTAGAAGTCATAAAGTCTAATTATTCTACCAGTCAAAAAGTGGTAGCTTTCAAGAGTAGACTGAATAGTCTTCTTTTAAAGGGAGGCAGTATTTTCACAAGATCTCCTGCCCTGGATTTTATATATATACATATATATATATTTAAACAACATAACAGAATACGTAAAAATTTGACTACTATTAGTAGTCGCAAACAAAGCTGTGTAATTCAGACTGTTCACGTATTGGCAACCATACACTTTACTTCAACATATAACATCTACACCCACACAACTTGGTATGTTTGGTGAAGCATGCTGAAATTCTAATACTCAGAAATTTTAATGTCTCCTAACGTCCCCTGTTATAGGAAACCTGTGTTTCAAAATCCTCTACTAAAAATATTAATTCTACAAGTTCTATTTACCCATCTATCACTTAAAACCCTGTAACAGTAGGGGTCATTTATGTTAAATGTGCCCCCAGCCAAGCAGTAGAAGGAATTTTGGACAAACTATGTTTTGCTGCTTTTTGCTTGTTTTTTCTTTTTTTTTTAAAATAAACTTTCATAAATCAAGTCTTTAAAACAACATCACCCTCTTAGTTCTAACAGAACCTAGGCAGCCAAGAACTCCCCAGGTTAAAATAGATCTTCGCTCAAAAGCTAGCAATCTAAACAGCCAAAATAGCTACGGGGAGAATAAGAGAAAGGGTGGTGACAGTACTTACAGCAGACTATGAAAACAAAAGGCACCAAATGGATTTTGAAAGCCACACAGTCAAACTCTGCAAAGTCTGATATTTGTAACTGGGTAGACATTAGCTTTCTATTTTAATTGTGATATGCTATATATGTATCAGATGGCCGATCAGATAAGGAAAAGAGGGGGAGAACAAAGAGGAAACAAGCATGCATTTCAAAAAAGCAGTGGAGATGCTGATGCAACTTCAGCAATAGTAACCAGAGATGGAGGGAAATAGCTAGAAAACAACCTGCAAAACTAAATCACTTCCAGGAGTTGCAACCAGACATTCAGAATGTAGCTGCCCTGTTTATACCAGCTGCACATAGGTATTACAGGACAGAGCAAGTAACGTCCCTAATTACAATGCAACTCCACATGAACACAAATCCAGAAACAGTTACTCTTGGTTCACTCTGACAGAATTCACTGCCAGTAATGCATTCAACATTTTTCCCAGTCCACAGGACTTGCACAACACACTATTTTGGCATTTCAACACTAGGATGTCATTAACAATACCTTAAAGATTAACAACTCTTCCTTAGAAAAATATATTCACCTTCATTTTTTTTTCTTTATTTTGTGAAACATGACACAATTCGAAGTCAGTTACTGCTGAAAAAATACTTTGTAATTGCTAGTTAGACTCCCAATTGCACCATTATGGAGCATGCATATTTAACTTCTTTAGGATAGACTGTATTATTTAGTAAGTCTATAAAAAAAACTAGATAATTAAAAAAGATACAGTAAGAACGAAACAAGTAAGAGAGACACGAGCTTACCCCTCTATTAGGAAAAAAATCTGCGTCTGAAACTACACTACTTTTCAAAAGCTTACCTTCTTTTTGTCCCTCATAGAGCCCTTCCCTCGGACCATTATCTTGCATCCTGTTTCTGCCTCAAGCTGTTTAGCTGTTAGTCCTCTGGGCCCAAGGATTCTTCCAACAAAGTTAAACTGGGGGAAAAAAATAATAAATTATTATTTCTGTAAAAGCAAGTAAACAAGATTATTTTAAAATTTAACAAGATGTATTTCTGTCTCTAAAATATCAAGTGTTTATCAATTTAGAGCATTACACTAAATACCTGAGGTTAAAGAATGAGGTAAGTACTATTTTCATACATTAGGTAACTAAATGACCCCTACTTTGGGGGATACAGGTTTCAGGTGAAGATAGATTTTTTTAAGGTTAACATGCATTAGTCTAGGGCAGCCTACACAGTACTAATTTCCTCCTCATTAAGCAATCGTATCAGCTTGCAGAAATTACAAAACACCTCCCCTCACCACTAACATGACTAGACATGCTCATTACTAGGCAAACAATGTGCATCACATCTCAGAAGCACACATGTTCTGGTTGCATGACCAGACATACACGAGTCCCACCACGTGGAAGTTGTGTACAAGTCCAGTTCCATAATGGCACCGGGCATTCAGGCAAGACCCCCATGCCTACTATTCCTTTGTTCCTCACCTACACAAACCAATTTTTTTTTTTTTCACCTTTCCACACTGTTCTAGTGGGCTCGATCTGGAAGGCACACTGCTGGCTGGCCACCCACATCTACAGAAGCTCTTCCTCATCTATCTGTGCCAAAGCATCTCCTTTAGAAAAAGACCTGAGGCCAGCTTGTTATGTATTCAACATTCCTAGAAAAACAGCGTGTGTGTGTGTCTGTGTATACGTGTACATATAGATACATGACAAAGGCACATGTCACTTTTGTAAGTCATATACTTTACTCAGTTGTGCATACATACAAAGCAAGTATTTCTTGTTTAATTGGCTAACTTCAGTACCAGCAGACAACCCCCTGCTTACGCTTAACACAGTAATACTGCCATTTACACATACATAACAGTATTTCTTAGTTATTTCCCAGGTTTTTTACCTTTCATTATTTTCAATTACATGTTCTGAAAATTATGACATAAATAAAAGCACTAAATGCAGGTAGCATTAAGAACATATAGCAGTACTCTGTGACAACTACGTGCAAAGATGAAGTACCAGGCTCAAAGGATACATAAACCTAGAAACTTCAGAGTGAAGATTACATTCAAAGCAGCTATTAAGAGAATAGAAACATTGCAGAAATCTTGATATTTTAGATGCTGGTAAACAAAGCTATTCAATGGAATCATGAAGAAGCTGTTTGCTTTCATTTCCCAGCTGATGAAAACTGGTTTTGAGTACTACAACTCAACATATTTGAAATCCAGAAATGATTTAGGAAAGAGCAGAAATTATGAACACAAGAAAATTAGAAGTTCTTCAACAAAAATAATCATGTTTCACAATGGCTAAACTGTTTAAAGGGAAGATGCACTCCCAAAATTATTTAGCATTTCAAGCTAAAAAAAACAAAGACATACTGTGAAGTCTGAATCAACGGCTGAGGTAAAAAAAAAAAAAAAAAAGATTAAAAGGCACTTGTGAATGGATACATGAACTGTGAATCATAGGAAATTAAGAAGGACTCCCTGAGACTGAATAAAACAATGAGCCAGCCACAAGTGATAAAGTTCAGCCTTGAAATACTACCCAAATCCTGCATTTGTTACACATTTCATGCTTAATACCAAAATCATACTACTATCATAACATAAACAGAATCTTGCTGCCTTTCTCCACAGCCACACTTACTGCACACTAAATCTTTAGCTAAATATCCCATTCCACTGCTAAGGCTAAATTAGCATTGTAAACCTGACCTTAAACCACTCTCCTAACTGACACAACACAAGGTGACTATCACTACATTCTCTATCTCCAAAGAAAACCAGCATCCTCTACTATTTTATTAACTTGATCATGATTAAAAGAATAATCAAATTCTACGATAATTCAGTTAAAAAATAAAATAGAACAATTCATAATACTAAGAAAAAAGGCAGGAATTTGTATTACTCAAGCTTGCAACATAATTCATGTTGTCTTAACATTATTTAGAATTGTGGCTTCTAGTTCAGAAATTGCTGACTTAAACTGCAAAAAAAGAAAATGTTAAGCCAGTTTCTTTTCTAGCTACTCCGAGAATACTCTCCTTAAAAAGAGCCTTCATAAATCTTTCAAAGGTAGACCAACCCCCCCGTCTTTTCTTTCAAAACCGCATGCTTTAGCCCTTGAACCTTTTTGGATAGGTATTCTTTCTAAAACTCTGACTGCTCTTGTTACCTCTCACAGGCCCTCCAATTTGCTCATTTCTTAAAGCAGGATGCCTGGACAAGGTAGTACTTCAAAAGAGACCTCAACAAGGTTAACTTACTGAGACCAACGACATCTTAAAAACCACATTCCGATTAACACATCCCAAGCTTCTTCTTTCCCTCCCAAAATAATTCAGCTCTTATGCCTGATTCAGCATTCACTGACCCCAGATACTCTTTTCCATTACCTCTGCACTGACAGTTTTCCCCAGTTTTGGATTCATATGCAACTTTCATGCCTCCCTAGAACAACACATTGCTCTGCATTTGTGCAATGAATTCCACACTGTTGCTGTGCAAAACTAAACTCTCCTAAGAGACAGCAAATATTGGGAGAAGGCACACAATGATCTTGGTTGTTGAAGGTAACAGAAACAAACGTATTAAGTAAAAGTTTGCTCTAAATCCTAGCTACTCCGGAACATTAATGATTACTCTGCAGCAACTGACGCTCCCAAGAACTGACAAAATTTCTCTCTGGTGTTCTACCTCACAATTGTCCACTGCATCAGAAATTCCCTAATTAAAGCAGCTTGGATTCCCTATGCATAGAACAACTATTTCCCAAACAGACAAGGCACTCTTACAGTCCTTCTGTACCTCACCAGCCCCTACACTCCAAACATAGTAAAGAAAAATAGGAACAAACTATGATAAAGACTCAAAACTGCTGATTAATAAGAGGCTGCAAAAAAGTGTGTATGGGAAATGCAGTGTTTGAGAAACTTTCCATGCAACTTAAAACCTGACAAACTTAAGTGAGTCCAGTAGTACTAAATTTCATACTATTATTGTGCCATTTGCATTTTGTGTTTTCCTTTGAAACCTGAAAGTAAGATATGGCAAGATCTAATATATCTGATAAAAAAATAAAACAAAATAAAAAACACCCTCTTTCCCTTGATTACCAGGGAAGAATTTGAAAAAATATGATTTGATTAAAACACCTAGATTAGGCAAAAAAAAGAACATAAGCACATGCATCTGGTTAAACAATTATTCTTCTCAATTAAAAACTAATTTATTCTACCATCTTTATTAGCAAATGTTCCAGTGATTTGCTATACACTGAATTTGCAGAGCTAGTTACTTATCACTGGAAAAAAGCCAAAACAAGCTATTCTTGAAGTCTATTTCTACTTAAGAAAATCAAGAAAAATCATAGAAAGCTTTTATGTTGCTCAGCTACAATGCATATTTGGGTACAAATGTTTTGCACATAGCCTAAACATTATTTTAATGAAAATCTCAGGCAAACTCCAGTAGTTCCTCATTATAACAAAACCAAAAGATACTCTATGCATCACACTGACTTCTTCAATTAATAATACTTTAAGACATAATAATAAATACTTAAATTCAGCAGAAGTTCTAATCACACAAAAGAGAGTCATTTACAATGATCCACAAACTTCGCAATTTGCCTCATTCCTAGTAATCTAGCATTTGGTCTCACCTTCTGATCTTAGACTTAGAAAAACCACGCAAATTCTGTAAATTCCTTTAAAAATCCTACTAACTACTCCAGTAGTTGTAACTATAGATGTCTACACTTGATGCTATTTAATTCTTAACTGCTTACAGAATCAAATTTAGTATAGTTATGCCATACACGAAAACATATCCTGCATTTTGAGATTACCTTTACATACCATGACTTCCCCCTTTTTTAACCATAACAGAGCACAAAAACGTCAAGCTTCTGCAAGTTAGAAAGCACCCTAGCTTTCCTTCAGCCAGACCTTTTCCAATTAGACCTTTTCCAATTACAGTATTGTATTTTATTTTACAGCTAAGCGTTAGACATAAGACTGCCAGCTGTAAGTGGATTTTCATGAAGACAGAAAACATTCACCCTCCCATATGCAAATTAGTTTTTAGGTTGCATACTAATACATCAAACAAACTAAAGCATCCCAAAAATGTGGTTCAAGATGTTTTTGAAGACATTTCCTGTTCACTTCATTTTCATATGCTTTTCTTCAGCAAATAAAAGGCAGCTGAAGACTGCATGGTTCAGTGGTTAAAATGTCAAGGTTAAGAAGCAGCTGAAAACTGGGTGCTATAATAGAGAACATGTGGCAATTTTATCTTAAGCAGCAATGCTAACAGTCAGTTTAGTCATTTTGGAGGGAACCATCTACATCTTCAGATCCTGTTAGTCCTACTCCAAGAACATCTGGGAAGATTACTTAATCTTACAGAGTAACAGGCTAAAGTGCTAACTGTGGAAATGAAGCAATGAAGACACAAAGAAACTGTAGCGAAGAGAAAGGTATTCAAAAGAAAGCATAATAAATATGTATGACAATGGTTTTTTGTTAAAAGTGAGTACTCCTTGTGAGCAAGATTAACATTACTCCTAAGCATTAATACATTTCTTGAAGTTACAAGTAAGTTTGAGTACTTATTTTCATCCACAGTTTTGAGAAAGAAAAGCAGTTAATGCATTTAATTGAAACATTTATATGTAAAATTAATCAGGAAATACTACTGTATAAGATCAAATATAGCACTATGCTGACAAGACATGCAGAAGACAAAGCTCTGAACCCACCACAAACTTTCGCTGGCCCACCAAAATTATCAAATTTGGGTCTGTGGTTTTTAACTGTTTTCTTTTTAAGGAACCACTGATTTATGATACTAGCAATACAGTTATTTAAAAAAAAAAAAAAAAAGGTTTTTTTGCATTTATTAGAAAAAGTTTGAATTACTTTAAGCCAAGTTTCAAGTAATCATAAAGACACCAGATAAAAAGCCAATTAGAGCTTTGAAAGCCTGTAACTTGAAACAAGAATAAAGCCACCTGAGGTAGTAGAAAACAAAATACAGCATATTAAATCTTAAAAGGGCAATTACCATATACTTTCAGTTAGGTAGTTTATTTGATAAAGGAAACAAAACTTGCAACATAACATTACTGACAGGTAGCACACAAACGTACTTTAAAGAGAATAATGTTCGTTACAATAATGTACACCTAATTTTTTTTCTTGACTCAAAATCATAAATAAATTTGCCACCAACAGTTAACAGGAGGAACTGATTACAGACAGAGCCTTTCAGTCCACATTTAAAGTATCCATCCTCAATTTTTTCAGTCTGAATATTTTTTTTTAATTACTTACAACTATTGCCACTATCTCATCCAGTACAGAAGATACCACTAGATTTTTGATACATGGTGACTAAGGAAATAGAAAGTATCTTTTCCATGAATGGAAAACCTCGGATATATTTCATGACTTAAGTATTTTCAGTGATTCAAGACCAGTCATCACAACAGACTACAGCTACATTGCTTTTGTTGCAGAGCAGTAAGAACTACTACCAAACAAAAACAAGTGCATCATATGCACAATTTACTCAGTGACCACACCACAGATTAACTGAAAACAAAGAATGAAAAGTTTACGTATGCAGCCACTTGCACAAATTTAAGAAATCAAGTGGGAAAGGTATAATGTTTGAGGAATGAAAAAAAAATATTGAAATTACAAAATCTTTCACTAACTGCATTAGCATGTATTTTGAGGATTAAATACACCCTAGTAGAATTTGGCAAGGGTTGTGCATAGGTAAGAAAACCAGACTTATCTGAAAAGATTTTACAGGGAGAGGAGGCTGACAAAGCAGATGGTATTATCATTGCCAATACAGAGAACACAGACAAAAGTAACCACATACAGAAGTTAATTTTTACATACAAACTAGCTTTAGGTAGTTGGCAAGAATGCTAGTGACAACAGTGAAGTTGTTTGCTGAAGTCTCTTCCAAAAACACCTACTGCAGACAACAATGCATGAGAAACATTCCCTCTGCCCCTTAATGCAACATTGTTTCTATGTGAAATAACCAAGCAAATGCCAAAGTACTTATGTAGTGAATAACAGCATGACATGTATAATCTGCTTATGTCAAATATATCCACTTATATTTGCTGGGTGTATGTGACATACGTCATTCTAATAATAGAACCAAAACTAAATGAGACCTTAAGAAGCATTTAAGTGATGAAGTTTACTAGTAAATTAGAAATGTTGTGCTGTAAGAAACATATAAACTAAGAAACGAAATAGTCTCTTCACCACGTAAAGCACAAAACCAAAACCACTGCGGTACCGGAGAACAAAATACAGAATAACAACCCTCAGATAGTCAGGATTTGTCGTATTTGCAATTACGTACTTCTTTGCTGGATAAACAAAACCTCTAGCACACCATTTGAAATACTTTCAAGATTACTTCAAGTATCAGAAATTTAAGCCCTGGCATTTAATAAAACTGTCATTACCACTGAAACTATTTAAAGTAGTTCAAATCCTCTGAAATTTCAGTTGTCACAAAGAAAAGAGCAAAATCTGTATCACTGATGAAAAATGAGATAAGAAAATATTTTCTTCTTAGTTTAGTAAATGGCCAAACAATTTTCAGCGGATCTGTAATTCACTAAAACTAGTCCCATTTTTAGTACACTGTATACCTTTTCAGCACAGGTTAGGGGGATTTTTTTCTTTTGTTCCCAATTCAGTTGCAATAATCCCATTTCAACATCAAAGCTAGAGTAACTCACCCTGCTACAGGCAAGGACTGACATTTATTATGGGTGAAGACAGGCTTAGTCTAGTTCCAAAACTTCTGTAAGTAACATTTATGCAAAAATAAAAGATACAAATGTAATTGTAATATATCACTAAACATATAGTATATTTGCAGCAGGAGAACCAAGTTAATGCTCTAGTTTAAAGACTGCATTATATAAAAATATCAGCATCCAGTAGAATATGAAAATGACACATTAGCACAGAGATTTTGAGCATAACACATCTCAAAGGTTACAATGAAAAACTCACCTAGTAATAGAGTGAATGAGTTCCCTCCATACCAGTACCTACATCTATTGCTCTTTCACAGCTCAGCATTTAACTTGGGCATTACATAATGCAGTTATTAGTGTAGCAGTAATCACGGTAACAAATTACTTCAAATTGAGGGGAGCAGGGAAGTGGGAGGGGGTAATTTAATACTTTGAGCACAACTTCTTAAGTCAATTGCAACAGTACAGATTCCGTGCGATCTCCAGAAAGCAGAAAGATCTCCAGAAAGTTTTTCAAGCTCACTAGGCAAGCACTGTTTTGGGGCAGGGGAGAACACCTTATTTTTCAGTTCCAAGCACCGAGGTATTTAAGTTGCATGGCATGCATTAGTCAGTTCTCCTTCATGCTGTTTAACTTCCAACCCACCTCATCTGGAAAGCCAGTAAAAAAAGGCATCAGTACAATTCAGACACTGAATAGTTAACATTATGTTCTGAATTAAAATATCTTGAATGAATATGCAGTGAGATAGTTGGCTAAGCAAAACTGGGCATTATATTTAGCATGTTGGTCTGTTAATAAACCCTGCCTACACAGAGACTGCACACAGCCTTTTAGTAAGAAATGTTAACACAGACACTTATCTGTGTTTTCCAGTAAAGCTTTAACAGTAAGAAAGTACAGAATCCATGATGAATGGCAGCACCTTGCTCTCCCTGTGATGTCCTTTTGGACATCAGCAATACATGCTTTTGTGATTTCAAGGATGGATTACCACAT
Organism: Psittacus erithacus; assembly: GCA_009867235.2. NCBI lineage: Eukaryota > Metazoa > Chordata > Aves > Psittaciformes > Psittacidae > Psittacus > Psittacus erithacus. The sequence goes on from WYDI02017171.1 coordinate 16,465, forward strand.
TAAACAGTATGAACCTTAAGAACTGCTCATTTATTACTTTCTTATTAGTAAAGTTCTCTGAGTAACATTAAACAGGTGGTACAACTAAGAACGTCTAGAAAATTTTAATACTAAAAACCTTTTGTATTTATACTTTTCATTTTCTAAAACTAAATTCTTTTAGTTACAAGAATGACAAGTATTAAATTTTCCAAAGGGTAACCCTGAGCCCTACTCGACTATAAAGTTCTTTTTGGTAGTACCTATATTCCAGCAACGTATCATTATTTAACAAATTAAAAACTGCTTCAAACAGTGTTCCAGATTATATCAAAATAATCACCACACCATGAAATTTCAGATAGAAAACTGAGGTTGTTTTAATTGGGTGATAGATTTTAATAAATATATTGCCTGCTTCAATAAAAACTGAATTGTTTTTATGAAGCAGTAATGTACAGTTTAAACCCCAAGACAGCACAGCCGTATTAAAGAACATAACCATCTTAAAAATCAATGTATTCCATTTAAAGTCACCACAATTCTGCAAGGTTAGTTTTATTGCTAGACTTGACTTGCCAATTACCAGATTATTTATACTTGTTCCCGACTGAGCACAGTATCAGTCACTAGTGGTCATTCAAAAAGCTCAGAATCTTTATCTGATCACTGCAGCTGTAATCTAGACAAACAAGATTATCCATGCAACGTCAATAAAATACAGTTTTTACCCAGCAGACTGAATCCTAATGCTTAAAATGCTCCTTTAAAAAAAAAAAAAAAAGGCAGCATTTACAAGTACAGCTGCGATTTAGAATGAATTACTAAATCCTTTAAATCCACATTATTCACCCCTAATAACCTCTGTGCTGAAGGCTTTGAGAGCTTGTTTAACTGACAAACAGCTTTACAAACTCCACGTAAATACAATGGATCAGATCTATAAAAAAGGGGTGGGGAAGAAAAGAAGGGGAGGGTGGAAAAACAAAACCCTACACCAGAAGCAACCTTTCCAGGTCATTTTAATAAAGGTAACAGAGCTTTCTTTATCAAAGAAAAAAAGAAATCCCAGAGCACAGATTTTTTCATTTATTTTTTTTTTTTTTTACTAAGCAACACTCTGAAGCATACAGCCTTTTTTCTCTGAATTCTTAACTTACATTTTGTAAGAGAACCTGAGTAAATTATCAAGCATTCAAATTAAATATTTTGTGTTTCAATCAGATAACATTGTGCTAAAAAAATTGGTCATCACTAAAGCTAGAAATTTATCTAAACTTTTTAATTTTTAGCACAGAAATTCTAATACACATGGCAGAATGTCAGCAATAGCTAAACCTAGCTGACTGAACGCATAACAACTAGGCAGAGAAGTCAACGTACACTTTCTTACATCATCTGCTTGAACTAGGTACCTGTCAGAACTTGTTATCAAAATGTAGCCAAAGAACTCAGGATGAATTCCTGTACATCCAAAAATCCAAATATTCAAAATATATTTCTCTTTTTATCTAGTGTACCAATGTAATTTTCATCCACACATGCAACCATAAAATATAACGCAGTCTTCCCAGAAAATCTATTCTCAGCTTCCCTGGGAGAAAGATTCCAACTGATTTTTTTAAACACCATGTGTCCATGTGTTTTCATAGGTGGGAAAGTTGTATATATTTTTACATGTCAACACAAAGACAGCATCTTTAACGCTCAAGAGCAGTTTTGCCTGATTAGCTACTGAAGAGTTAACATCATTTTTTCCACAGATTCTGAGGAATTCAACAGTCCCTGTATCTAACAGCATACCAAAAAGTGAAATATCCTAACGTATTAGACTTGAAAAACTACCACATCTGATATTCAGTTTAGTTTTCTAAAAGTTAAGAAGTACAAATTTATGCCAAGACATAGTTTAGAAGTTTAAAATTAAGTGATTACTACGGATCTTTACTGTCCTAGGAATATGTAAGGCATTTTTTTAATTTTTCATTTTTCTGTAGTAAAATTAAACTTTTATCATATAATTTGGGCATTATATAATACAACCTTCAGATGGAAGCCATAAAGTAAAAGGAACCCAAACGAAGATCTCCATTATTTTGGGAAAACTAATGACACAGCACTGCTGTAAAGACCTTACATTATATTGTCAAAAAAGGAAACTTTAAAACACTGCGTAAGTTGTACTTCTTAAGTTGCTGCAAGTAAAAGCAGTGGAAGTCAGATAAATGGACTAGGATGTCTGAGAGAATTAATTTAAGAGTAACTTCTAAATTACTGACCTCTAACATGAAACTATGAAAGCTGTGTGCCTCTGTCTTTTACTGTACAGAATTAGATCATCTGGAAAAAAACCTAATACTGTAAACAAACAGCACTTGCATTAGGTAGAAGGAAATAAAGTAAGTTTATTAAATTCACTACATTTTTGCCAATTTATTCTGATATTTTTGTGCTATGTATCACATAGGTAGTATTTGCACTGACCTAAAAAACTTACAGAATTGAAAATCGAGATCAACAAAGGCCTGAAGCTAATTCAAAAGGTAACCAGCACTTCATAAATGATATCATATACCAAATGCAAGAAAATTACTACATAGCTCCACATCTATAAATCTCACTGTAAAGGTAAATAAAAACCAAATCTGACTGAACACAACACATCAAATTCCCTGACCAAAGAAGCTCAAATCTCTCTAATCTCCTTTATTCGAGGCCTGAAAACCCTCTGATGTATCACACTATGTACATGCAAGTCCACCTGAATTTCCTCATATCCATTTTCCTATTCTGTATAGAAAAGAAACACATACAAAGACAATAAATCCATCTCAAACTGACAGAAAACCAGTCTGACAGTACTATCACTAAAAGCACAAGCTGCTAGGATCATCAGAAAAAAAAAATCTTAACATGAAGACAAATGAGTCTCATCTGTCATTGGTGAGGTTATTTGCAAACTGCCAGTAAGCTCCTGGGCTACACCTCCCTTCTACAAACACTCCAACAAACCTGACGGAAGGAGACATACCAGCTCAGGCGCTGGAGTAATTCCAAACTTATATTCTAATGGTCTTCACTGCATATAAAAGAACTGGATGTAGTCATAAGTTATGTATAAAACGTGTGGCTTTTATGCAGTTAAACACTGATTTTTCCAAACATTATCTTTCATTTTGTAAAGACCTCAAATATAAAATCACATTTTAAACCACATGATACTTTTCCACATCTCTAATAAAGGAAGGATTAATATACCATTCAAAACCATTCATGCTTTCACCTATTACAAAAATAAACATTTTTAAGTATTATAAGTATTAAATGGCAAGATACTTAAGTATCAAAATGTTTCCAATAAGTCCCGCTAAGGAGTGAGAAAATGCCAAAAGATCATTACTGTAACATCACCAACAAACTGCTTGAATCAAAAATAACTAAGTACTTCTTTTGGACAGCAACTGAAGTATGCATTTCTTTTCGCAATGAATAAGATATGGAAAACTGCAGTTTTAGACTAATTTGATAAAACTGTTTATATCAAATCAAGAATTTTAAGTTACTAATAAAAGCACTCTTTCAAAGTTTGTCCTTCCAAACTCTTTAACCTTCTCTGTCATTTAGGCTGACTGATAAGCCACCAGCTGTTTTTTTTCTTCCTCGTGCTACAATGCATTCTCTTCCTTTTTAAGGCTAGTAGACCCAAGCGACAAACAGCAGGACTTAAGCCAGCTGCTAGAATGTCACAAACCTATATATTTAGCTCCCATCTCATTTATTGCCATTCCTCAGCGTCAGCCATTTAATGTTCCTTTTGCTCCAGACTACTGACATTCCTCACTGAGCTGACAACACTGCAAGCTCGATCAGCAGCCAGGAGGTACAAGAACACACAACAACAAAGCCAGACCTTATCAGTTACCAGAGACAAAAGCCATGCCTTGTCAACCATACCTAAGGTGAAAAACTTTTTGGGTTTTAGTCACATCGCTGTCATTCCCTCCATGTCCCTTCCCCCCAGTTCCTGTTTATAAATTGTGTAGTAGTTTATGTAAATACTAACTTTATATCTTCAGTGAAGCTGTAATTTGTTCTTTTACCATATTTAATTAGTGCTGTTCTATCTTCATCAAACAGGACAGAAAACCTCCCATCAGTATTATATTTATTTGCATGATTTGCTTCATTTGTACCTTCTCAGTGCTTTTCATACATACTAATACAAACTGTACATTAAAGTTGTATTTGCTTTCATTTTAAGACTGTTTTAAACATTAACCCTTTTCCTGTTGCCACAAGTTTAAAGAGAATCTTAATATGATAGTTCAGATTCCAAGTCAAATAACTATAATATCCCTCAAAATGAATTTTATGCTACATGTTCTGTTCATGTAAAAACACTAATCTAATTACTGTTATATTTTGGAAATAATTGGATTTTAAATTGCTTAGAATTATCAACGTGAGAAAGCTGTAAAGATAGATAAATTAACAATTTCATGGTTTTAAAATAGGAATCCCTGTTATCATTAGAGGCCCATTCGCAATTATTTAAAGGCTCACAGCGCAGTTTGGTACCTCCCTTCTTTAAATGGTCATAAAAACCTTTAAACAGTAATTGAAAGATTGTTAACAGAAAACTGTTTCAGGAAATCAGATCCCGTGAACAATTTAATGGTAGGCATCCTTAAGTGAGATAGTGAATAATCTGTTTCATCCTATTCACTAAAATGAGATTTTCAGAAGAGTGACAAGACATCAGTTTCAGTAACACCAGGAGTAAAATTGTTTAATTCCATGCTCTACTTGGGAATCCTGACACATTCATCTAGAGAATTAACTAGTTGTGCTGTGTGTAAATCGGTCTCCAAAAAAAACCTGATTGTAGGTTCCAGCAGTGCCCTCTAAGCCTCACAGTTCACATTAAGCTCACATTCCAGTAACAAAGGATCCTCAGGATATAGAGTCCAACAACTGATTTCCATAACAATACCTTTTAATTACATGTGACATTACCCAAGGCACTTAAAGTTGGCAAATTTGCTGTAAAGGACTTCCAATTTTCAGTAATTAAAAGTGAGAAAGATATGTTTAAATTGGCACGTTATTGCAGATGGTGACACTGTTGTTAGAAAAACTCTACAGAAATGGAAATTCTTACACTTAAGGGACACCATTCCCTTTTTTCCAAAATTACCTAAGAAATGAAATCACTCCTCCTCCCCCCAGGAAAACAAAGGGCTGACCAAGAAACAGGCTTTGAGGTTATACTTAGGTTTATGCAAAGAAGAGGTCCTCCATAACCACTTCATCTTACTAGTTACTGCAACTTTGGACAAACTTATGCATCCCTTTCAGGCCATAAATGTTATGCTGAATTATTCAGTGTTTTATAATTCTAAGTTCCAAAAATAGATTTATTTGTCACCTCAAAAAGTGGGAGGAAACATGGAAATTACACACTACTAGGTGAGAAGATCTTAAAAGCTATATATATACAAAATAATCACTTTTTTCCTCCACAACAGCACTCTCTTTGACAAGCAGAAGTTTCATAAAAAACAGTAAAAGGGTTAAGAGCAACAGAGCAAATAAACCCATAATAAAGATGCATAGCATTTTTTTGTGGACAACTTTTTTGTGGCATCATCAATGACAGCTGTGATGAAAGTTTCCATATTCAACCAAGATATCTAGGGAAAAGAATGCGTTTTTGAGGCATTTAACCTTCCTAAACATAAACATGCTTTCCATTCACGTGACTGATTTTAATTACCTAATTAACTGACTAAATCGTAATTTTAATCACAACCAGTATTAGATAATTTTTGCTTTGCTCCTTTACTTCTACACACATTCGAGTATTGGTAACACAACTGCAATCTGATTCACAGAATTAAACTCTATAGTACAAAAAATTGTGGTTTCTGTGAATTTGTGGGGATGAGAGGGTATCAAAATTCTTACCTACTTTGAGACAAATCAACTTTTGAAACACCTATTTATATCTTTAAATATACCGGAACAGCTCCAAGTATTTCAGCAATCAAAAGTACAAAACCTCATTATTTAAACAAAGAATGATAATGCTTAGCCAAAGGAGCTTTGTACACTGCAATCGATTTCTATGTACGTAGTTCGCACTGCATTAGCTTCATCAGGAATTCATTTACTAAACTAGGTCTAGAACTTCATGACATGTAAATATTGAAAAAACATCACGAAGTAATTTTCAACTGTTTCATCAAAACAAAAGAAGTCTCTCTTCCAAAAGTTTAGAAAAAAACAGTAGGGTTATACAATTGTTAGTGTTTGTCACTCTACTATGCAGAATGCTTCAACCACTGTAACAGAAAAAGACAGTATACTAGTTTTCAGTCTACTTACTGCTTTCCAATTACTACTTCTAAGAAAATCATTAACATGTTTTCAAATGTTGACCATATTTAAAGTGAAAAACTAAATTCCATTCAGCTTCTGAAAAGGCTGCTACAAAAGTTTTCAATATACACATACAGCTGCCAGAATCAGTAATTCTTGCAAAATTCAAGTCTAGAACTGCAAACAGGTCAGAAATGCAAAAGGTATCTCAAAGTACAACCCTCTAAATACTTAGTGCTTTATGGCCTAATCCACCTTGTTTGCTTTAAATGACTTCTGCTAAAAGCTGTTAAATTACCAGAGCTTAACTCTCTGCTCTATCTGTAAGAAGGTAACAAAGAGAAGAAAAAAAAAGCAGCAAAACTGAAAGCATCTGACACACCTCAAAAAGCCCACTGTTCAGGAGCATTTAAGGCTACAAGTCTCAGGACATATGTACTATAGAGTTACATGCTTCAGCCAGCATCACGGAGTCCAGAGCAGCAGCATTACAGTCTAGCATTACAGTAATAATAGCGCCTTTGGATATCATATTGAATGTATTATTCTAAACATTTTCAATTACAACACTACTAAAATATCACCTCATTAACAATTACTACATTGAGGCTTCATTTCTGACTAGATTTTGCCTTTTACCCAGGGACTTAAAAGTAACGAGAGACAGTCAGACATTAATTACCATGCTGAACAGGTTTGTGATGACCACCACCACACCGCAGTCACTGCAACAGAAGAGGAACTACCTCATATTTATTGAAGGAAAAAAGGCATGAGAGAGTTGTGATAAAGCTTTGAGATGCTCTTCAGGTTCACATGCCAATCTACCTATCTGTAGTAACATGTACTTTCTATATCCTAAACTATTTTCCAGCCCTATTTAATGCTACAAAACAGAGTTCCAGGTTCCTTGTTCAGCTTGCCTATCTGCTGACTCTCTGAAGAAACTGAAATCCTTCAGAAAGCATCACAAGCCCACGTTTACATCTTTCTAAGTCTCAAAGACATTTGTACTTGTAAAGGAGGGGAAAAAAAAAAGTATGCAAAATATTTTGGTCAAACTAAGTCAAAAAACTCTGAAGAGCCCAAAACCCAAGAAGTATTATTTTAGTATTTGTGTTGAGTGACATCAACCATGTTTTATTTTAAAAAGTGAATGTCACCTTAAAACTGATAGTAATCAAGTACAGCCAAATGAGTTCTAAATATAAAATTCAAACAATTAGGTTAAACACTATGACCCATAAGTTTAATTTGAATAATATATTATCATCACTTCTTAAAATACATTAACAAGATAACAACTGGTCATTTCTACTGATCACAGTGAGTTTGGACCAGCAACACAGAAATATTTATTTCATGCAGCATTCAAATTTTTAAACCAACTGTATTTGGTGGAGGAAAAAAAAAAACCCAAGAAACCCTGCACACTTATGATGACTTTAAATCATAATTCAGTTGATCTTCCCAAAGCAAGTATCCCTGACAACAGGGCAAAACCCTTAGCATCCTCTGATACTACAGATCATAATATTTGTAAAAAGAATTAACTTGAATTTTTAGGTCAAAATAATTCCCTCTATCTCTGGTTACTACTGCTGACTGTTTACAAATCATGTAGCTGAAAGATATTGTTCCAGCTTATGTCAGTATTCTAATGAAACAGAAGCTTCTAAAAAAAATTTAAAAACAAAACAAAACCCAAACAAAAAAACATTAATCAATCTAAGCAACTGAATTTTAAGTGTTGGGTAGATGAATGTACAACATTAGAACAGGAGCATAAGCCTTCCCAGAAGACAGGGTACACTATGCTATATATAAGAGACAAGTAAAATGAGTGCAATTAAAGTGCAAAAAGGAACTGGCTGCTCATCAACCAGCATTATTTTGTTTAAAATGCTGAGTGTATATGAAAAGAACAATGCACTGCTTCAAATAAGTGTAGTAAATTTCAAAAGGAAATAAGTACCTTCACAGAATTCAACTATTTTATATTGCTCTTAAAAAAAAGAAACATAGAAGCTTAGAAGTGCTAATTAATATTATGCCAAAGTAACTGAAATGAAACAACTGTGTCCAACTACTGTTCTTACAAACTTTAAGAAACAGCACAGACTAATTGAATAAATTTAGTAGATCCATACAACAACAGATGAATACCTACTAGTTACACAAACACAGAATCTCCTATGCAGAGGTAACTACTGAGGTAGCATTTGTGTTTTATTCTAAATCCGATGTTCAAAACTAAGGCAAGTACACAACAGTTCCTATGCTATGAAACAAAACACAGAAGAAGGAAAGATCTGAACAGAAAAAGCTTACTCCTATTCCTCTGAATTATGGATCAAATGCAAACCAGAAGCAAACCCTATAGATGCAACATTACACAGAAGACTTTTCCTTGATTAGTGATACAGACTTTATTAACACGTTCAAAATTTCAGAAACAGCAGAACCTAAAAGCAGCACATCTCAAGAAAAAAAAAAATCCTCTTGCTAAAAGGCACCTTTTTTTTTTTAAATCAATATGCACTCCCAAGGCTTGTGGGCAGACTTACTCTAGTAAAACACAACAGACCTTTTAGTTTTGAGGACATGAAAACTGATTTTTACCTGAGTGTACAGTTTAGGAGAGATACAAGGAAAACATAAGGCTGGTATTTTGACAGGCGCTCAAAACTACTTTTAACAGCAATTCAGGATGGGGGTCAGTGCCCTCTTACTGAGAAACATGGAGCAAGCATCATCAGTGAAGACTTGCTTTTCACTGATCTGCCTCATATGAAGTTACAGAACTAATGTTGTCCTCCAACAGTAAAGTATTGAGTTACTTTTGCAAAAGCAACTAACTGCAAAGAAATCTGAGCATGCAAACAGAAATACCTAAGCTACAGAGCTACTAAAAAGGAAGAAATATCTAATATGCCTGTCAAAAGGTTACTTACCACCAGATATGGGGTGGGGTAGGCAAGATGGGAGAAGTAAAAAAGTTCTACAGGTCTCCTTTGTTAACTAACCAGAGGGAAAAAAAAAAGTTTAAAATTTTTTTTAATTCACAAGAAATTAATTCTCCTTTTAATTCACAAGAAATACTGTATTTCCTACCTCCAGTTAGTTCAGCAGGTGTACCCAAGCACACCTGACCTATACATACCAGGAAGCCAAAATGTTACGCTGAAGCTCTCTATATAAAACCTTTATTTACTGCAATAAACATCTGAAAGAACAGACTGAAAAAAAAAAAAAAGGAAAAAAAAAAAAAGCCAAACAAAATCAATATTTTACAATCTCTCTGCTCCACAACTGACATTTCGTTATTTGTATTTGCACACAACTCTCCGGTATTCCATCATCCAAGAGCTACTGCACAAAGGAGAAGTTCTGAGGGAAAACAGTTCAGCAAAAGGAAGCCTAGACAAACTGTCATAGCAAAGCTATCCAAGTTAAACCACTTTTTGTAAGATTAATTTATTCTAGCTAAAATTGCTTGTATTTCCTTCACAGAAAAACAACAGGTATATACAAGCTGTTAAGATGTATTTTTTAACCTAATATTCTCCTGCCACACTTGGCTTCCCCACACTCTTGCTCATCCTGAAGGTGCCCAATGCCTAGCACTAGCTGTTACTGTCAAATTAAAGGACTCATACCCATAATGAGTTGTACCAGTATGGTGACTAAACAAGAGAAGTAATCCACTTTCTACTAGAAGTGTCATATACATGCTGGGCACCTCTAGAAGCTCAATCCTGTGATGTTAATTTGAAAAAGTTATTAATACATGCATCACCATAACAAACTGGTATCCTAAAAAGTACGTTCAACTTGTGTATCAATACCAGATGCAAATCATTTCTTCTCCAATTTCCAAATTTACTTTGAAAAATATTACAGGGAACATTATCCCTAGCTGAAACAAGGGCTATTTACACACTCTTTACTTGTCTTACCTCCACCTTGCCTCCTCCCTCCCTTTTTTTCCTAATTCTTATTTATACACACCCAAAGCAGAATATCTGCAAATAGCTAAAGAGCAAAATTTGAAAGTAAGCATGAAACGGGAATAAGAATATTAACAGATAAATGATAAGTAATCACCTGTCTAAATGACACTTAATTCGTGAAGAATTAAACAGGGAAGAAATAACTCACTATGAGATACGAAGTTCATCAGTACCACTGAACTGATGCTGAGCCTGGAATATCACCATCAGAGACTAAAGGACAGGTAATTTATCTCCAATATATTCTAGACTGTCTTCTACACTTTTGTCTCTGAGGCCAAACATGCTCTGAAGATTTCACAGGCTTATTTCTGAATGAAATTATGGCAACATATGTCATCTTTCAGCAAGGTGCTATAAACACCAACAAAAAAACAACCTACTGAGTGTGAACCAGAGCTCAAAACAACTTATCTTTCAGAAGGTGAATCAGCTGGCCAGTAACAGAAGGATACCCACTAAAACATTAGACAGAAAGGTAAAAAAAGATGAATACAAATATTAAGGTATGTCTTTGTTTCATTAGCATCTAAATAAAGGGAATATTTCTCAATAAATCCATTCTCTTGCAATGAGAGTGTATAAAGCCTCTCATATATATATATATGTAAAGTTCAAATGCCTAATTAACTTTTTCGCTTCAAATATTTTTTCAAATATCTCATTTGGACTGGAAATGAGTAAACACACTATTTTAGTTCTTTCACATACATTTGTACTTGTATCAGTTGCTGACCTTTTGCTAAATCTTCCTTCAGCCCTGCTGGTACTCTGCAGCTCAAGTTTATTTACAGGGACCAGCTATATTCTGTCTTTTCTTCCTACTGCAAGGGTAAACAAGGCCAGCTCTTTTAGCCCCCTTCCCTGTTTACCACTAGGGAATGAAGAGTTTAAGTAAAAGAATCAGAACAATAAATAAAGATGATGTTATCATTTTCCTAACCCATATTAGGGATGCTAATAAACTCTGATATTACCAAATTGAAAAAGGATTTAAATGTTTTGTCAGTAAGTTCCCTATAGTAAAATGAATCCCTGTGTTTCTCATTCTGTTGTACTAATTAAACAGTTTTAACTAAAATGGTCAAAAAGTATGCACAAGCTGTTTATCACTGCTGGCCTTTGAGCTTCAGTATACTCAAAGGACATGCTACTTTAGATGCAGTAATTACTGAGTTCTTACATTTTTACTGAAAAGGCACCGAAGAGTTCCAACAGAGAATTTCACATTAATCAGAGCTAACAAGGTACTTATTAATAATAAAGCCGTGATTATAATAGAAAAAAAAAAAATTATTCAGTCTAACATTGGTAAGTACTAATTCCAAAAACTGTTTAAATTGATACCAGACAGAAACTTTAGTCTCAGCTCTTTAGGGAAATTCAAGAAAATTAATCATTTATCTGAAACATAAGAAATGCTAAAGATTATTAAGTATTCACCCACGAACAATGGCATATCCTCTATTCTTCTGCTTCCTAAGAGTTCAATCAACCTTACTTTTTTAAACTCTGACAGAAGGTATTTTTCTACGAACTGGAAATGTCTTCAAACTTTAGCTGTAGAGAGAACACATTTTTAACTGAAGGGCAAGTAATGGTCACCTAATGGAATTTCATCTTCCAGGTCCCTTCTGCACAACTTCTCTCTCAAGTTTCAGGAGCACACATGGTTCCCAAAAGCTCAAATCTTAATGTTAAGACTAAAAACTCTGTAAAGGTCTAACACCTTCCCAGAGTGCTAGAACAAGCTATACAAATACAACTGCATCACTACAGTTTGCAATGGAAAAACAATGAGACAGAAGGCAAAGCACCCCAACGGTTATGCAATACATCAGGCGTGATTACATCATAGAAAAATGTTCCTTATTAACATAACATACAAAAGAAAAATCAGTTATTCTCTGGCAAGATTTCTGCATATCTTTCACTTACTAGTACAGAAGTAGAAATGCAGACTCTACACAGCCAACATTTAAAATCAACGGGCTGTTTCATACAATTGCTTTTTTGGAAGTTCGAACCTTGCATCAACTATGGTCTTAGAATAAATCTTAGAATAAAAACACTTAGTAAGAACTCGAAAATCTAAATTAAGATACTACAGGGGATATATATATTTATTTTAGCTTTGTAATTACATTTTATATATTCTTTCCTCTGTGTAGGTATTCAAAGGACAGTCAAATAATAGTACTGAAGTAATGTAGGCTATGAAGACTTACCTTTTTTACACATACATGCATATGCTTATATATACATAAAAGTATGTTTAAATTTATGACAGACCAGTATTTTTATGCGCCTCAATTTAGGATTCGATGCACAGAATTACACTGTAGTACCCATTCAGTATTCACTAGAGTCAATTAATCAATATGCTTACAACTATAAGTCACAGAATCATAGAATAGTTAGGGTTGGAAAGGACCTTAACAGCATCAAGTTCCAGCCCCCCTGCCATGGGCAGGGACACATCCCACTAAACTACACCACCTAAGGCTTTGTCCAGCCTGGCCTTGAACACCACCAGGGATGAAGCATTCACAACTTCCTTGGACAACCCATTTCAGTGCCTCATCACCCTCACAGTAAAGAACTTCTTCCTTATATCCAATCTAAACTTCCCCTGTTTAGGTTCTAACCCCATTACCCCTTGTCCTATCACTACAGTCCCTAACAAAGAGTCCCTCCCTAGCATCTTTATAAGCCCCCCTTCAGATACTGGAAGGCTGCTATGAGGTCTCCACGCAGCCTTCTCTTCTCCAGACTGAACAGCCCCAACTTTC
>WYDI02017173.1:0-75911 GCA_009867235.2 Psittacus erithacus
ATAATCCGGCGGGGGGGGGGGGGGGGGGTGGGGACGGGGACGGACGGGTTGTGGGGGGGAACGAGCAGGCTACATGCTTTTCTAATTTATGACTAAACTTAAACCATGACAGAAATATAGAACATATACTGATTTCCATGAAGCATGCATTTAAATGCTGAACATGAGAATTTGAAGGCCTTTTCCTTTTATTCAGCACAAGCAACCATTATTATTTTGAGTAATTGTGCATATGTGGTGTTACACAGATGTCCTGAGTCTCCTTCTTAATCTAACCTTTAACCTCTACAAGATGGTTTTTTTAGGAGAAAGAATCACTTGTGTGAGAAGTATGCCTGTCTGTTCAAACTGAAATGCCACACTCTAGGCTGATTAAAAAGAAATTGATATTGACAAAAATATCCACATCTACTGAACTCTAAAGAGCAGTTAATGTTAACTGAGAAGTGAAATTGATAAATACATTGTATCCTGAAAATTTCAGCTGCCATCACAAAAATAAGGGTTTGGGGTTTTTTTAGGAAAAAAATCAACAGTAACCATCAAAATAAAAGTCTTTTCTCTGTGAACTTAAGATTGTGAAAGGAAGTCTTGAAAAGAGATTTTAAAATGCGTTGTATTTCTGAGGAGTATGGTACTTCTAGTTAAATGAGTTAGGAAGGATAGTCTCTGCTCAGTGTCTGTTTTGGTAGTGTTCAAGCATTTAACTCTTACTAGGTCTATGAATGTTAAGAATGGCAAAACATCTTCTAACTAGCATGTTTTTGGAAAACTTTGTTGTTCTTACATACATAAATCATTGTCCTTTTTTATCTATTCAACTGTGAATATCTTTGTAAATAAATTTTGCTGGAGCCTAATACTTAGCATACAATATTCTTTATGAAGAATCGGGTCTTGTCCGGAAGTTACACATTGGAAGAATTCAGTGTTGAGTAGGTCTTTGAAGATTATTATAAATTTATTCTTCATAGTTAATGGATATTTAAAACTTATTAATTGAACTTATCCTGGGAAAATAAGGACTCTATTTTATGCCATATTTAGAGAGAATTCTATTAATCTGGCTCAAATGTAGAGATCTAAGTAAACTGCCTGAAACCAGGCAATTTGGAAAAGTTTTCATTTTCTGTATGGGGTTTTTTCACACCTGGATGTTTTTTTCTTACCAGCCACCATAGTGGTTATCTTAAGTCATGTTCAAAAGCGTAGAATTAAACCAATGTTCTTTAAGAAAGAGCTGGTATACCTTAATTTTGTTCATTTAGAGTTTAAGCTTCTCTTTGAAGCGATACACGCTTCTCTGTGATTTGAAGGACTGAAGATTTTCTTTTTTACTTCTTTTTATTTGTTTACTGAAATAGTTTACATCTCTGTTTTTACATATATTTTGATTGAATTAATTTCTGTATCAGTATTTCCACTTATCATTGTAGATTTAATTACTTTAGTTAGGACTCTAGTGAACATCCTGTGTTTAGTGTCACATGTAAAAAGCAAGCACTTGTAAGTTTAAACTGGAAGGTAAGAATGTCGTTTCTTTACCGTCGCAGAATACAGTACAATCCACAGTCCATCAACACCCATTAAGGATTCAGATTCGGATAGATTGCGTCGTAGTTCAGATGGGAAATCACGTGGACGTGGCAGAAGAAACAATAATCCTTCACCACCACCTGACTCTGATCTAGAGGTACATTATATTAGATGTCTTTGACCTGTTACAGTCTGTATTTTTACAGTAGCATTGGAGCTCTCTTTTATTTTCTAACAGTATTTTTGTAGAAGATAGAGTTTTTCTTCTAAATAATCTTCTTCATGAAGAGCGCACACTTTGTCTGAAAAATACTAGGGGGTTCTTTCTCTTTTTTGGTCAAAAAAAAAATATATGAAAAGGCAACCTTTTTCCATGTCAAAGGAAGGTTTGCGTTTGGACAGGAGACACTTCTAGCACAATAGTGGGTTTTGTTCTCTCAAGCTATGTTCACATTCCTCCCAGCGGCCCATGCTTTATGTTGAGAGCACATCTCCAATGATACACCACAGCCATGGGTGTCCACACTGCGTTACTTTTCCTTTCCAAAATCTTAGCCCATTTGTCATCATGGGAAATACAATCTCACTAGGAATTAAAATACTTCTATTTGAACACTTTATTTTTCAGTAAAATATCATTTTGTGTGTGGTCAGAGGGCAAATTTAAAATGCATATTTTCCATTGGCTGTAAGTGAAAGAATTATTTACTGATGCCATAAATTCTTACACATGCAGCATCTAAGTTTGTAATTTTCATTCTTCAGGTGCCTAAAAATCCATTAAAAATGAACATAGACAGATTAAGGGGATTTAAACACTTAGCAGCAATTCAATTTATTTTGGTTTTAGAGGGAATTTCTAAGAACAGTTATATTAACTTTGTTTTATAAGAATTGCAGAAATACAGAATTCAAACCCCAAAGATTTAATTTTCAGAGGCCTCTCTTCCTTTATTTCAGTTTCTATCTCACATCTGGCATTAAAATAATGCATTGTACAATCTCATTTTCTGTGTGTATTTAAAATAACTATAATTCTATTCTAAAAAGAATAATTTGATATAAAAGCAGCTGTAGTACAAAGCTAACAGATTGTATTACCTTATTCTGGAAAAAACTTGTTAGTTCTAAAAAAAAAAAAGATGAGGAAACTAAGGTTTTAAACCATTTCAATACAATTTTCTCATTTGTGCACTTACTGATTCATATTTTAACTTTCCATTTCAAGTATTGGCTTCACAGAAGAACACATTGATTTGATTCTCTTTTTACAGAGAGTATTCATTTGGGATTTGGATGAGACAATCATCATTTTCCATTCCTTGCTTACAGGGTCCTATGCTAACAGATATGGAAGGGTAAGTGTCAAGAAAATGATGGAATTTCTTAATAATATTTGCTGGTTTACAGTTGGTGCATAAAGAAGACCAGAACATTAGCTGAATTTCTAGAGGCAAACTGGTACTGGTGTTTCAAGACAAAAAATCAAGGAGTAAAGCTGTTTCACATGTCTATTCTTTGCTTACTCAGCTCTTATATTCAGTAAATAATTAAATTAACTACATTGACCACTTGAGGTTTGGTTTGTAGGTACAGAGTGTCTGAAACCTGTTGATATCATCAAAATCTGCAAAGGTTTACCTCTCTTCAGAGAGTGAAGAACTTCCAGGAGTGATTGCTAAAATAACATTTTAGTTCTGAGCAGTCAGCAATGAATTGTGCTCTATATTGAGAAGGAAAGAGGAAGCATGCTTTTGGACACAGACAGATTAGTCTAAATTTTTTTATCTTGACTTTTTATAATCTACATATTGACTGATGTTTTTAAAAGTCTGTGAGTCGAATCTTTCTATTGTGCACAGTCTGTAAATCATAACTGAACTAATGAATATATCTACAAGCTGTGGGTTTTCTCAGTAACTCTCAGAAGGAAAACACTGTCTTAGGTGAATAAGAATAGTTTATGAATGGAATGCCCTTGTGAGGTCAAACTTTGTTTTTTCAGGATTGTATTTGAAAGCTAATGTCTCCGTTTGTGCTAAAATCTGTCATGCCATTTCATGTTCACCTCATGTGAGACATAACTAGAATGTGAGGTTTCGGTAACCTGAAAGGAGTCTACAGATAAAAAATAACCAGGAAGTTTTGTCTGGCTTTATGTAATCACTCTGTTTTCTTGTAAAGCTTATATTTATCGCTAAAAGATTTCATCCCACACCCAGTTAAGTGAAGAGCAAAGCTGCTACTGATTCAGTCTATGCCTGAGTCAGGTTCTGAATTCCTCATAGCAGCTTTATGCATTATGAAAGTCTAAAGCAGGACTGCTTGCAACCTTTCATGCTTGTTAAGGTGCAGTGTGGTTTTGGAAGTGTTTGCTGTAATAGCAGCTTACCTGTTTGAGGACTATAATTAGCTTTTCTTCATTATGTGGCGGAAAAGCAAGTTAGTTCAGCAACCTTGGTTTCCTTGGTGTTATTAGTTTATATTTACGTAGTAAAAAGGCACTAGAACTTTAAGTGCTCCAACAATTATTGTATGGATAATATAGATGACAGCTTTATAGAGCATTAAACATTTACTGAAAGTTATTTTCCATTTTTTGGGCCAAAACCTGCTTTTGCGTGGCGCCCTAAAATGACCCAATCTATGACGATTCAGTTCAGAATGAGGAGAACAAATCCCAGTGCTGACAAAAAGAACTCAGTGCTGACAGAATCTCACCACTTGCTTTTGGGCAGCAGAACCCTGCTGGAAAAACCTAATTAGTCATTGCTGTAGAAGTACTTGTGCGAGCATATTTTTTTCCATTTGTTACGAGTTCCCTAGAATGGTTTCATTAATTGAGGCCTGAACATAAACACCTTTCTTGCTGGATGCTTGAGGCTGAGGCAAGTGGCTAGTACTCAGCTGCAGGGAGATATAAATATGTATGCTGCCAGGAGCTGGGTGACTCCTAATGGCAGCTCCATCAGTGCAAGCACTGTTTACTTGAGATGTAGCTTTCACCCAGCTGGCTTTCATTGCATGGCATGCGGCAGGATACTTCTTCATTGCATGGCATACAGCAGGATACTTCTTCATTGTTAAATGACAATCAGCCATTGCTGTTAAGAGCAATGACGACATTACTCCTTATTCTCTGGATAAATACTAGATCTTTTTGGTGAGGGGTAGCAATGTGCATGTCTTTGGCTCTCACAGTCATGGAAGTGTACCATTTTTGCTTTATTTTCTTAAAAAATCATTCATATCACAATTTCTCTTGGTTTACTGGTAGCTTCCGAAAACAGTTAGCAATTTCCAGAGACATTAGAGAAAGATAGTGTCAAATGTTCAAAGCAAACACGCTAAAACGTGTATCTGTCATATGATAATTGTAAGGTTTATTTGCAGCAATGGGAGGTGCACATTTTTCAAAAGAGTGTTTTCTGATGATTTCTGGCCTTTAAAATCAGAAATCCAGGTCATAAGCCAATCTGGAAAAAAAAAAATATAGTTGAGGGGAATTCCTGTTCATTTCACCTGTATTCTGCTTTTTGAGCAATCTGACATCGCCTTCTCATATGTTTCTGCACTGTGATGAGGGCTAGAAATGCCCTTTTAAAAAATTAAATCTAAGCTACTCACATAATCATTAAAATACAAAAGCTGAATCTTCAAACAAGCAAAAATATCCTCATTAAATAATAGAGGATTTGGCAACTTGGTATTCATCTCTTTTCATAATGCATCGCTGAGTTTCATGGTGAATGACTATGAATGATGAGCAGCCCTGATGCTGAAGGGATTGATTTTCTTTTCCTTATTCTCTATCTTTTTCCTCATAACTTCTTGCTTGTGCCACCCTTTTCTGTATATTCTTACTTTCTCATCTGTTTTTATCACCTGCTCTCCTTTTGCTGTTATTGTGCTTTGCTTTCTCCCTGCCTTTGTCCTTCAGCACTGTTGGAACAAAATCATGCCTCTGTTTTTCTGTTTGCACAGTCACGGTATAAACTGCTACATTTTTATTCGAGGGTAATTTCATTTTTGTGAACATGAAATGTATGCAACTAGTATAGGCATATGATATGTCCTTTCAGAAAAGAAAAAAAAAAAACAAACCAAAACTAAATATTTCTATTTGCATTTGGATATTTGTTTTTATTTATGCACTGTGAGAGATCTATTCTTCAAATATAAAGTTGTCTGTTACTTTAATTAGCATTTGGGCTTCTAAGGTCTCACAAATTATGTTTTGAGACAGATATCAAATGATTAAGTTTTGGGATTTGGAAAAAGTTGGAGCCCTTCTTTAGTCTCTTGGAGCAGGTGGAAATATGTCTCAATATTGGCACTAGAATACTGTAGTCTTTATGTACATTTCCATTCTCCACAAAAGCATTTATATTCAGAAGCTTTAAAGGAATTTTCCTTTAAATTATAAGCTATTTTAATGTGGTTTAATATATTTTAGAGATTGAGAAAAACAAAGCCTGGTTTCACTTAACCCTTCATTTGTGACCTGTAGGCTTAAGTGGAAAATAAGCTTTGTACCCAAAGTGAACTTTCCTGTTTTTCAGCTTCTTGTTTCTCCACAAAACAAAGAAATCAAGTGGGTAGAATTTAGAAATGACATACAGACAATGTTTTGGCTCCAGTACCAGTATTCAAAACAAAGGCCCGCTTAAGCAGTTTGACATTGGTATTTCTTTTCTTTGGCTAAACTGTACCTCCCTCAGAGATTTGTACCTCATTTTGACCATACCTGAAAAGGCACTCCAACTGAACCTGCAAATTCCAATCAACAAGGAGAGATTGTTAGCTTTCCTCCTCATTGTGTGACACCTCACAATAATTAGTTAGCAATTAGTGGCTTAAAATTGCAAAAGAAGGTTCAATATGGGATTATTTGTAAAAAAACCCTTATTCTAGCCTTGTCTTTTTTTAAAGTTTCCAGCTCCCACTGTAATGTCTGACATCAGGGTTTGATCTGCTGCAGTGCCTTAAACCCACACTCTTGTGCTTTTTACTAGGGCAGTTGCAAGTTTGTGACTACGCAGGTTTTTATAACACTAATGCAGATAAATCTTTAGCCTCTGTTAAATATGTGGGTATCCAGAGCTGCAACTTATCATGGTTTCTATGCTAAGTGGAACTTTCTGTTGAAAAAGATTGTTTTAAGACAAGTCAATTAAGTCAAGGAATTGAAAATCCACCTGTTTTGTTTCTTCTCTTAGTTCCTGTGGTATTTAATCTGACATTTTCAGTAGGTGCCAATGATTTTCTTATTTGTTTTTCTCCCAATTAAATTAACCTAATAAATGGCATTATTTTAGTATTACTTCAAAGGAATACTCATTCTGTTTTGTCTGCCATTTAAAAAGTACCTTGGAGTGAGATGGTTCACAGAAAACTTTACAAAAAAGCATTTTTTCAGACTCAGAAGTGTGATAAAAATTTTAATAAAATTATTTGTGTGTACATTAAAACTTAAAATATGTATTCACAGCCATGTCTTTAAAAATAACCATTTGGGTCATAACCCAAGTGGGTCATGCTCCATCTGCCCATTTATTCTGCTTTTGAAAATGATGTTCCTATTTATGGATGGAAACTCAGAATGGGATTAGATCTGCTCTGTTACATTAGCAGTTGATAATCAAGATGTAGCTAGTGATTTTCATTTGCACCTTAGACCCTTAGTCCATCTAACTCCTTTTAATAACTGAAGCAGAGACTTCTGTAGGGTGACTCCTGTTAGGGCTCAGTCACAAGAGAAATCATTGTCTGGTTTAAAACAAAAAGACAGATGAGCTATGAGGGATGGGGGGGTGGAAACTGGGAACAAAGTTCAGCAGGAATGTCAGAGGGAAAAGTAGCCTCAGGTCTAGCTGGAGAAAAAGCCTCACCTGCTTTCCACCTCACATGCCTGCAAAAGTGAAAGAAAAGAAGACAGGTTTACAAATAGACCAATATTAAACCAAAGGGACAGAATACTTCTGTTCATATTTTAAAGTCTTTCCATTTGAATTAAGAAGCCAACTATTCTTTTTTTGGCAATGCCAGTTTAGATAGAAAGGTTATTTTTGAGGGCAAAGTTCATCAAAATAGCATGAATGCAATTTTTCTTTCCCATTTATTAGTTTGGTTTTTTTTCTGTTATATACTTGATTACTTATTTGCTTTTAATGTATGTGAGTTCGAGATAAGATGTTTTGTTTGTTCTATGTATCTTTGTTTCTAAATGTTTCTTTCCAAAATACCTTTTCTGATTAGTTTTACTTGGGTTTTTGCATTTTCAGAAAGCAAACAGGCTGCCAAATCACCATTCTTTTAGAACTCTTTGCTACTGACACATTTTGCCTTTTAACTAGTAGTTATTAGTAGAAAAAAATGTTTGAAAGTTCAGAGATCATGTTGAAACACCTATTAATTTGATTGAGAGGTGGAAAAAGAAAGTAGGGACTAAATCTCTTGTTTTTTAACTTTGAGTTGTCATCAGATTTAGAATATTAACTTATTTTAAGTAAAATATGAGTTGTCACTTCTGCAGTTCTATTTAAAATATAATTCCTAGCAAACTAACATTGTTAATAGAGGGTGTCATGAGATGATATAACATGTTCTTTCAAACTCATGCTTCTGTGCGCTTGGATATACTTGGCATTATAAAGGAGAAATTCTATATCAAGTGTATACATCAGGCTTTCATTTCAATTTTTCAGATTGAAAATATATAAAACACAAAAAAATCACAACAAGGCAAACATCTGCAATGCATTTGGTAACCACAATGCTGAACATGCTTTTTGAGTTTATTAGCTCAGTAAGGAATAAGTTGTTATAGTAATTTCTGTAGAGAAGTTAAAGTGTGTTATGTATTAATAACAAACAATAGATTTGTTCACTCTGCATGGGTGGGCCAAACAGAAAGCATAATTAAAGCATCGTTTTGTGGAGAATCAAGGAGCGGTTTTAAATAT
Organism: Psittacus erithacus; assembly: GCA_009867235.2. NCBI lineage: Eukaryota > Metazoa > Chordata > Aves > Psittaciformes > Psittacidae > Psittacus > Psittacus erithacus. The sequence goes on from WYDI02017173.1 coordinate 8,502, forward strand.
AATTGCCATTTGCAAATAAAACATTAACGGTGATTTGCTTTAAAGTCAGTAGGTATTCCCAGGACTGAATCCTTTCACTTGTGACAAGGGAGAGTTTATTTTGAGTAACAATAGCATTATCGTGCCCCTGGATGATCACAAAATTTGTAAACAATTGAAAAATCTGCAGAAGTTTTAAGTGAAATGGATTTGGCCTTTCTGCACAAAGGGCAGAGAGCCCATGCCAGGGATGCACAAGGGTGACCACAGAGGTCCTGCTGCAGAGCCACGGTACCACTTGAGTTAAATTCGTATTTTTGAATGTTACTGGTAAGTGCTATAGTTCAGGATTAGAGAGTTACTGACGTTAAACTGAAGAAATGGATGTTGCATTTAATACAACATATAATCTACCTTGAAAAGTAGTTCCTTTAGTTTGTATTTTGGTATGCATGTTAGGCATGGTATTGATGGTGTACTCGCTTAATTTCTTCTTTAAGGATCCACCCACTTCTGTGTCTCTTGGACTCCGAATGGAAGAGATGATTTTCAATTTGGCAGACACTCATCTATTCTTTAATGATTTAGAAGTAAGTCTTCATTCTTTTGAAACACATAAAGGTGATTTAATATTTGTCTCTTTTTATGTGTTGCTAGATGGCTTGGCAGTTATTTTTGGTTTCACAGGTTTAGTATGAAAACATTTAGAAAATAACTGTGCTGTTTGACCATTAGGATATATAATAATATTTACAATAAATGGCTGCACTAACATTCAAAGGGTACAGTAGTTTAAATGGTGGAGTTTTGTCCTCACAGGTCTTAGTTTTCATGACCACAGTAGACAAGTTTGAGAAGGGGATGCACCAAAAGCATCTATTAACTTCAGAATTCAATAGTCTGCATAGGCCATTAAATATTAAACCTCAGCTTCTATAAACAGTTAATGGCTGGGTACAGATTTCTCACTTACATCCCACTGTGGACAAGTATTACCCTAACCCTGAGGGAAATCATTAATGTTGTATATGCTGTCTGTCTCTATGGGCTGTTTAACTGGGGGTCCTCTGCCTTTCCTGGAGGCAGGTACTATTTGTTAGGTGCTAGGGTTTCTCTGCTGTGCATGCCTCAACCCTGCGTCATGTGACAAGGAGCTGGTGTCGTCATGCCAAGGTTTTTTTCAGCCTATGCAGGCTCTAGTTTGGTAATGCTTGTGAGATAGTTCTAAAACTATCTGAACTGCTGAAAGAGACTGTCACCATAATGTCTGGCTGTTTCATCTTAAAAGGGAAAAAAGCATTTTCTGATCATATTTTAACAGCGCAAAAACATGAAAACAGTCAAATTTCTTTCCCATCATAGTGAAGACAGCTGTTTATTTAAAATCCAGCTGTTAAGCAAGCTTGTGGTGGGGCTGCCAACACACATTAATCATCAAGTTGTTGTTTTGCTAGATTTTAGAATAGTGTGTTATTCCAGACAGGCAAAGGAATCTAAAAGATTTAAATGCAACTTTTGCTGATCAAAGTTAATTGGCAGCAATTGGCCTTTAAATATTTCCTGATGTTTCCCTTTTCAAAATCAAGCAAAATACACCTTATTTAATAGATGAGCCAAAATCATTCAAAAAATGCCAGTGTGTGATAGACCTCAAATGTGGTTTGTCCAACATCTGTCCTATATTTTGATTTCTTTTCATCTAAAAAGAAACCACTCACAGATGATTTGGCATCTTAGAATGTAATGAAATTATTTAATGTGCTTTATTTTTATTTCCATTCCTTAGTGGAGTATTTATTTTTTTATACTTACAATAAAATAGAATATTTCTTTAAATTTTAAAGCAGCATCGCCTTTCATTAAGGTAGCTATATGTAAAGATATCATTGTGATATAAGAAGCACCATTGATGAGTTTCATGTATAGGACTGATTTTTCAGATTTTAGAAAAGTACAACAATACTAGTTATTTTCCAAATCTGTTTCTGATTTCTGGTTATATTTCATTTTACCCAAAGCAGAAAAAGAAAGTACTACTGTATCTTACCAGCACATTCAACAGAGTTCTGTGTGTTTTCATTTGCTGCATGTAGCCAGTAGACTTGTTGCTACTTCTTTGTACGTTTGTCAGTGTCACTGACTTTAATGGAAATTAAACAATTGACCACATTTTAAGGGTAGTAGATTATCTTCTGCTATTTAGCATGTCACAGCCTTAGCAATACAGCATAGCAGTTTATTCACTGAAAAACTTTGAAGCTGGGTATGAAAAAAATACTGATTCACATGGTTCATGGAAGCAGAGTAGGTCACTGGATGAGCTTGGTTCTTTGCATTCCCCCATAATAAGCCTGTTTGTCTTGTGTCTTCAAACTCAAGTGTCATGGTATGTGTCTATACCCTAGTTGTTGTTTTCTTCATACACTGAGGCACTTAGAAGTGAGCAGTTGTGTTCATGTTCTTGCATGAGCTCTGAGTTGTTATTTCTGAGGAGCCCAAGATCAAATCTGAAAGATCTTGCCCTGTCCAAGGGAGTGAAGAGCATGTTCAATGTGCCAAGGAGTAGGTTTGTGCTTGTGGATTGCCAGTAAAATCCTCAGAGAAGTACACAGGGAAGGGACATACGTGAGCCTGTACTTTGTGGGAAGCAGCATGTAGGGACTAGACTTGGCCACAGACTGATCTTTCAGTTCACCAGAAATGTCAGGGGTTTTGAAACATGTCTCAGACACTAACTGTTTTTGAAGGAATATGCCATCCTGGACCCACAGTTGTTCTTGTGAGCTTCACCACTATTAGCAGGGCCTGCCTGGTTCCCAAGGCTGCAACCTCAGGGCAGATGCTTGCATCCATCTCAGAAACATGAAGTTCTTGCTTGGTGGTTTGGAAATTCAGGCCGCCCTGCAGCTTGACAGACTTCCATGAAAACTGCGGGCAATTTGGCTTGGCTGTGACTCAGGCTTAAAGCATCTGCTTTTGCTGATGAAGGACTGAGTCTGGAAGATCTAGTGGTGACCCTGCTCAGGCATAAACTTTCCAGCTCATGTGCACAAACATCTGAGCTGTTAGGAATTGTAAATTTTGTGCGCAACATTTCCAGCGAGCCACAGAGCTTGGGCATCCTTGCCCAGAAATAGTATGAAGACAGGCAAAGCTGGACTTGCAACTTGTCTAACTCACAGCGTAGACATGTCTTTGGGTCTAGGCATAATTCAAAGTGGGAAACTGAAAGCTGATGCTTTCTGGCTCATCCAGGCTCAGGGGGAACCCTTCCTGGCATAGTGAGAGGCTGGGTTTATGGGCAGGCAGTCATCTGTCATAAGTTTGGCTTATGATGCACATTTTTCCAGATACCTCAAGTTAATGATTTTTAATAATCTTTTCATCAGATGTGTTCCAGAAAGCTCTAATCAGAACAGCTCTCTTGCTACCCAAGTTAGGGAGAAAGTATTTTGTCTTCTTTTAAACTACTGAAGACTGGTTTAACATTTTGAATGCAAAGGGCAGAGTTGCAGCAGTGATCTCTGAAGCACTGCTTGAGCTCAACCTAAAGATTTATTTAATGTTATTGGGTTAGATTCTAAATTTTAGCAGTAATTTTTTAGTCCGTATAAAGTGAATCAATGCCAATGCATATCAGTTGCAAACTAGTCTACCCATGCTAATTTAGTAGGGGACATAGCCAGGTAAATGAGTAATTTAATTTTCTATTTGTTGCTCTTTATGTAACACTACTACTATAACTAGTAATAATAGTAGTACTATTTGTAATTGGCATTGCTCAAACTCAATGAAAAAAATCCAGTCAGGTCTTTCTTACTGTCTAGCTCTGAATGTGTGAACTCCACTTAGATTTACAATTAGCTTCTGCACCCTCAGTTTGTACTAGTTTTTAGTTTATTGTTTTGAGAAAAACTTGAAGAGATGCCTCATTTCCTTCACTTTATGCAGATTTATTTGAAGTAATTAATTCCAAACTGATATAATAGCAAATATCAGATCTTGAAGGAACATTTCTTAAACATAATGTTAAAGAGGCATGGCAAGTTTTTTAACATTCTGAGAGGAAAATATTAATGTTTACTAATGTATAATTTGATCTAAGTACCATCATAAAGAACACTTTCTTGTGTTACTATTAATTTCATAATGAAATTAGAGAAGTATACTAAGAAAAACAGTAGAAAATAGTGCATGATTTTGATTCCAAAATCTAACTTCAAAATAGGAAGTCTGGGTTTTCAGTATCGAAAATCTTCCTTTAAATATCTCATACTGTGTTCTATGGTAGAAGTTTAATTGCATGCAGGAGGGAATAACTACACTGATGTAACGCCCTCAAGAGAGACAGAGTTATCTCATCAGAAAAGAATGTGTGATTTTACATGCTGATTATGTTGTGATAGGGATAATAAGGTATAATATTTTTATGGTATATATGGAGCAATTACACATATTAGGTATTTTAAAAATTAGCAACTTGATGATGTGACTGAAACATGACATTTACCTATCTCGTCACTTGCCAAGGCGATCATCTCCAGTACAGGTGCATTCCAGAGCACAGTGGGGGGTTGCAGTGTACGTGGGTCATTCATGAGCCAGGGAAACCCCAGGGGAGCACTGAGACCCATCAAGAGCCAGCAGCTCTCACGAGAGGGTGGGCAAGGCCATGAGTAACGGTAGCCACAAAGGCAGCCCTAGGGACTAGCGACTAGGAGCACTGTGACCAGGATGGACAAACGTGGCATGGCATGGCATAGCATAGCAGTCTGTGCTGGAGGGTACCTCTTCAAAGGAGGGATTCCACCAGGCAAGTGGAGAGACTTGAAGTTCAGTAACCTAGCAACTGGCCACCATTCTGTAACCATCTGCATAGGTCAAGGGCACATGTCCTACCTGACCCTAAGACTGAATGGTGGACACTCGTCTGAGAGCAAAGGCTGCAGATCCAGTTGGGGGGTCTGCACCATCTGCCCCAGCAGTGGCTAATGATTCTGCCCAGACAGAGGTGCGGAAGGGAGAGGATGCAGTCCAGACCTCAGGCTGTCAAGGTGGTGAAGAGAGCTTTAAACTAAAGTTGCAGAGGGAGGGGAACCTCAGTCCCTTCAACTTCTACCAGTTTGGTGTCGGTGCCAACAACAGTTGCCCAGAGCCTGGAGAGAGATTGCAGGTCAGCAGGAGAGTATCTGAAAAGCAGCACAAATTAATTCCAGGCACTCCATCCAGTAAGCCGGCTTCATCAGGGGCCCAGCTTAAATGCCTCTATGGAAACGAACATAGCTTGAGGATAAACAAGAGGAGTTAGAGGTGTGTACACGTCTGCAGGGCTACGATCCAGCTGACATCATGGAGACTGGTGGGATGCCTCCGATGACTGGAGTTTTGGAATGGATGGATACAGGCTTTTTAGGAGAGGCGGGAGATGAGGAGGAGGTGTTGCCCTCTGTGTCAATGACCATCTGGAGTGCATGGAGCTCTGCCTGGGGGTAGATGGAGTGGCTAAGCCATCATCCATCATATTTGAGAAGTCATGACAGTCCATTAAAGTTCCTATTAACTGCAAAAAGGGAAACATAATACCCATTTTTAAAAAGGAAAAAATGGAAGACCTGGGAAACTACAGACCAATCAGTCTCACCTCTCTGCCTGGCAAGATCATGGAGCAGATCCTCCTGGAAACTGTGCTAAGGCACATGAGGAGAAAAGAAGTGATTTGTGACAGCCAATATGACTTCAGTAAGGGCAAGTCATGCCTGACAAACTTGGTGGCCTTCTATGATGGGGTTACAGCATTGGTGGAAAGGGAAGAGTGACTGACATCATCTACCTGGACTTGTCACGCAGGACAGTGTTAAATGCTTTGTACATCTTTGTCTCTAATTTGGAGAAGCATAGATGTGACAGACAGACTACCTAGCAGATAAAGAATTGACTAGGTGGTCACACTTCAAGAGTTGCAGTCATCAGCTCAATGTCCAAGAGGAGATCAGTGATGAGTGGTGCTCCTCAGGGGTTGGTATTGGGATCAGGTCTCCCATGCTGAGAAGCAGCACAAGAGCAGCTGTCTGTGTTGCTCAAATTCTCCTGCCTCTTTACTCCATTAACTAAAGTTAGAATAGAAAACATTTTACAAATCACACACTTTACACATATGGGAGTTTATCTGGCTCTCATGAGGCATGAAGATGCTGACTTACCTGTATGCATCTGTTCACAGTTTAAAGCAAAGAATAAACAGCATTTACATCCTTTTGCTCTCACACTCCATGTTTGCCCTTTAAACCTCCTTCCTTCACCCATATGGCGATAAATCCTTCCAGGACTCCTGCAAGTCTGTAATTTCTGTAACTGCTCGCTTGGATTTACTCATATCTAGAATTTGATAGGGAGGAATTAACTACCAGGTATTTTTTATGAAAACTGATTTTTGTGGGTTGTTTCCTGCAACATGTACTATGTGGATGTGCCTGCTCTCCTTATTTGTGTCTCCCGGTCACTGGACCATCAGTACTTATCAACACTACATCTCCTTCATATTCCCTTGCAAGCTCAGGGCAGCTCGGAGGGCAGCTTTTCTACTTGAAATGTGACCTGGATGTCTGACACACAGCAGTGTGCAGGGCCTTTCTGCTCTCTGAGGAAATATAAAGGACCTCTAAGATCCACATTGCAGTGCAGCCTCATTGCACTTAAGCACTTACTTCTACCTTCTGTACTAGCACTAGGCATTAAAGAGATTGCTACAAGAAGAGGTGCTCCTTCATAATGAAAGCTCAGGCCTAAGAAATGAAACAACTAAAATCGAGCACAGCAACTGTGAAGCCTGATCACAGAGCAAAACTTCCTTAACATTAGTCCCTATTTGGCCTTTGCCTTCGGCTCTTACAGGTGAAACTAGGCTGCCTCCCTGCTGCTGGAAACAAATGCACCATATAAATCTCTTCCGGGCCTCAAGGAGTGCTTTTCTTCATGACAGGGACATATATTCTTCTTTTCATCAGCCTGAAAATTTTCTTCTTTGTAGGTATCAGTAACACCACAGGAGACTAAGTGACTTTCCTCCCAGGTCCTTCAGTGACCGTGCACACAGCTATGGCCCCAGCTAACCATGCAGCGCCCTTTAGGAATGCCTTTGAAGCAATACAGCCATATGTTCTGTTTCTTTAATCTGAAGGGGAAAGGGAAACTATTTCCCTTCAGACCTGAGTACTTTAATATGCCACAGACTCAGGCTGGCAACTTTTAGCACAGTAGCACTCTGAAGCATGATTTGGGATCATGGGCATTATGATAATACACATTATTGAATAATAACATTCAGCAGACTTATTGTGTGCAGGTTACTGCACATCTCAAAGAACCATGACCACTGTAGGGTAAAATGCTCCTCTTTCTGAAAGCACTAAAGCACATCTGGTGCTAGAGTCAAGTAATCTAACAAATGAAATGCTTGGATGCAAGCCAGCCCTTAAGTGCAGGCTTTGAGCAAGCTCCAGAGCAAGCTGGGAGAGCAGGTTGCCCACTCTTAGCAGTGTGGAAGTCCATCGTTTATTCTCATACCTTGTGGAAATGTCGTGAAGCCAGCTTTGGGCAGGTGTGACAGGTATGATGTTGCCTAGATTTAAACTTAGTTAAGCTGTATGAAGGTCCAGTCAGTGATGGATGTTGTTGGGATGATGCAGTTGGGAGCTGGAGAGGCACAGCCAGGCGGACCAAGGAGGTAGAGGAGGAAGACTGTGAAAATGAAATCACCAGAGAGAAAAGCTTGTTCAACTTCTCTGCATACTAAAAATCAGATTATTTTGTGTCTAAACCCTGCTTCAAGCTTTGACATTTACAGGGTAAGCCTTTGCTGGCATTATGTACTAGTCACTTTTCTAGTGCGTGTGTTTTACATACATATTTGTGTTGACAAAGTGACATAACGGTCCATTTTTGTGATTGCCACTACTTTGTAATTCCTGATCACTTGCCTTAGTCCCCTTATCAACAGATAAGGATGTTAATTGTGAGAGGGATGGTATCTACAGATACAAGGATGATAATTCTATCATAAAGTACTCAAGAGGGAAAAGAGGCAGCCAAGTCTGGTGATCATAGTAGTTGCTATTGTGTACAGCTGTAGCTGGCTTTTTAACAATGCTTCAGCTTGATCTCCTAAATGTTTTAGTCCTCAGGAACACCCTGGCATGAATGTTCTCTCTGCTGACACAATTAGAAAATGTGCGTATTCAAACAATTTTAAAAACAAAAAAAAGACAAAAAAAATTGCAAATTGTCATCCAAGAAAACTTTCCAGTTTTCCATTGTATTTGTTACTTTGTTTTCTATTGGTTTTTGTTTTGTAGTATTTTTGTAAGTTGTAATTGTTGCAGTTTGAGTTACTCATGCACTTCAAATAAAGTTCATTTTTTAAAACCATAGATTAAAAAAACAACCTAGCATTTAGAGCACAAAGATGTATCAGTCATCTTGAATCATGGCAGTGTTTCAGATGTCTGTACTTGTGAACTAGTAACCAGTATGAACGCCATACATTATTTTACTGTTTGGTACAGGGCTTCTGTTTGGAATGACTGGATTTTGCTTTAGTACAAGTGAGCTAAAGAGTAGGCTGGAATGATTTGGGAAGAAATACATTGACACACAAACTGCCCAGTATAGTAAAGAGCATTTCATAGAATCATAGGGTGGTTTGGGTTGGAGGGGACCTTAAAGATCATCCAGTTCCACCCCCCCTGCCATGGGCAGGGACTCCTTCCATCAGACCAGCTTGCTCAAAGCCCCATCCAACCTGGCCTTGAGCATTGCTAGGGATGAAGCATCCACAGCTTCCCTAGGCAACCTGTTTAGTGTCTCACCAACCTCACAGTAAAAGAATTTCTTCCTTTTATCTACTCTAAATCTTTTAGTTTAGAACCATTAGCCCTTGTCCTACCTCTGCAGGCCTTGGTAAAACGTCTGTCCCCATCTTTCTTCTAAACCTTCTTTATATATTGAAAAGTCACAATAAGGTCTTCCCAGGGCCTTCTCTTTTTCAGGCTGAACAACCTCAACTCTCTCAGCCTTTCCTTATAGGAGATGTTTTCCAGCTATCTGAGAATTTCTGTGGCCCTCTGGAGCTGCTCTAACGGATCCAAACCTTTCTTGTGCTGGTGACCCCAATACTAGATGCAGAACTCCAGGTTGGGTCTCAAGGGAGCAGAGTAGAGGGGTGGGATCACTTCCTTCAACCTGCTGGCCATGCTTCTCTTGATGAAGCCCAGGATGCAGTTGGCTTTCTGGGCTGCAAGAGTACATTGCTGGCTCATGTCCAATTTTTTATCCACTAACATCTCCAAGTCCTTCTTGGCAGGGCTGCTTGCAATCAATTCACCACCCAGCTTGTACTGATACGGGTGATTGTCCCAGCCCAGGTGCAGAACATTGCACTTGGCTTTATTGAACTTATGAGGTTCACACTGGCCACTCCTCAAGCCTGTCCAGGTCCCTCTGGATGGTATCCCATTTGTTGATGGCATGCATGCTAGCCAAAAAAGGTTTGTCATAGAAAGCAAGCTAACTGTTAGTGGTATTAAACCCACCTCAAAGATGGTACCCTAAAAGTAATTTCTGTCAGTTACAAACATGTTTTGTCTACATACTCTCTCAGCTTGCACATTCAAAGGTATTCCTTCCAGTGACAGAATTAAGGTTCTTGTCCCCTTCCCAGGAAATAAAATGCCATATTCTGACGTACTTTTCATTACAACAATTGTACCTGCCCATTACCCCTAGTTTCTGCAGAGCCTGAAAAACCAGATTTAAGGATTGGCCAATACAGGAGATAGTGTATTGAAGGGCAGCAGTAAGATACCTGGAAGTTGTTGCAATATCTGCGTTAAAGCAGATAAAACAGACAGGGTCTGTTACTGGAATCACAGATATATCCCAGGTATGGCAGATTTAATTGCAACAGAAACCTCAGTGTTGTGCTGCAATGGCAGCCTCTGAAGGGTACCATAAAGATTGCTATATAATAAAATGACATGAGACAGCACTTTGAAAATTCTGTTATAAACAATAATGAAACAATACCGTTCTAAAAAACTTGTCTAAGGCTTGATGGGAATTGAGAGTTGCAAAACTGGAAGAAATATAACAGATTGAGAAGTTTGCAGTCTATTTTCATACTTTTCCCATCAATCTATTAACAAATTTCAAAATCTTGACTTACATTATATTGCTGATTCATGTAAACACCTGCCTTTAATGAATTCTTACTTATGAGGGCTTGCAAAGTCCATATATGTACTACAGAGCTCTTTCACCAATGCAGGTCATGTCCTAAGCACGCATGTGGTACACTGCTTGATGGTTTAGCGTGTAAGGTCCAAAACTAGGTAAATATGTGTTTCATCCTGAAGGCTTCTTAGTGCCAGAATTGTCATTTCAGATATGAATAGGCCTTTTTTATTATTTAAATCACCCAAGAAGTCTTAAATAATAGAACAGTGATGCCAAATATTTGAATGAATAGTAATGGTAAAAGCAGTTAATATTGCTATTAATTAATATATTGCTTTCCATTTATTCTTGCATATAGAGGCTTCTCTTTGGCTTTTAATATTTCACAGAACTGATGTGAAGAAAATGTTTTTTATATTTTCTTTAAATATTATGATTGCCACTGAACAAAAGCCTATTTACTGCTACTGATGTCAATACTGTAGTTCTGACTTGTTCATAGCACATTCATAAGTTTCCTAAGCAGCCCATTATTAGTTTATAACCTAAAAATCTGAAAAGTTTCATAAATTCAAATAACATTCCTGAGCTGTAGATTTTGAGTTTTAGTCTCTGATTAACCTGACAGATGTGTAAAATCTCATACAGCCAGTCAAGTCCGTGGTGCAGCTGCAAGTGGGGAAGAGTGTAAGTTATTCCAGCTAAGATCAACATTAATTTACACTCAAATATCTTTCCCAGCCCATCCTTTCTGTTCACATAATGCAGTTATTTTGTGCTGATTCTGCTGCTTTGAGGCAAACAATATTTTTTCTCACTGGACTGTTACAATGCAAACTGAAGAGAACATAATAGTCACTTTTAAAAAATACTCTCCCTGTTGGTTTGGGTACCATCTTAGATTTGCATTATTCAGATTGGTGTTTTAAGTGGATTAGTCTCTGAAAATAATATACTTCTATTTTAGAAAAGCAAGTGAAACTAAGTGTCATCCTTACATGCCGTTTTGTAGGATGGGACCACATTAGCTAGTCCTTGGGCAAGTATGAAGATTTTAATCCACAGTATAAGTACCTTAGCAGTATGCATGGTAGGTAATTTCTATCAGCCCCATCAACCTAGGTTTCATTTTAGCATGAATTTACAATTTTATCATTTACAAGTTGTCTGGTATCTTCAGAGCCACCATGCAGTTTGTGCTCTTGTGGTTGAGTGCTATGATTGTAGTTTAATTTTTAAGAAAATATGCATATGCATGTATTTAAACAAATGCATTTATGCTGGGTTGTTTAGTTGGTTTGTTTTGGGTTTGTTTGGTTTTTATTTTTGTAGGAATTATATTAAAATGTTGCTACAGGGATTAAAATTAAGAAGTGTCTTTCATTCATTTTCTTTTAAAAGCACGGAAGGAGTGCTTGAAGTTGGTTCCCAAAATGTTTGAGTTTCATGGTCTCAGGAGATTTCTACTGTTTCAGTCTGGTTACAATAAGGCCTCTATCTGAATTTCATCCAGTTCGATGGTCTAATGAAACTGTAAAGAAAGGGGGAGGGGATTATACCCTTTATTCATTGCCGCATCACTTTTATTTTTGTGTGGTTTAAAGTAAAATTTGACTGCTGTTAGTTGCATTTTTAAAATTTTACTTTAGATATGGTCAAGAATCTGTGTGTTTCTATAGTGGGCTAAAGCGATCTTAATGTGTGCTGTTAAAACATGAGGTTTTTATGAGTATTTTTTAAAAAAAAGTAAATGAAAAATTTAACAAAAAAAATAGCAATGAGGTATTGAAGGAATGCAGTATTTGGTTTAATTTATTTATTACACACACCCCCCCCCAGTATTCTTGTTCTGTCAGAACAGAGCAGTCCAGGCACTTCCTGAATGTTACCTGCAGTACTATATAATCAAAAGATGATAGTTCCTACACGTTCAGTGACAGCAAAGTACAGACTGCTGACGTGTGTGCTGAGCTCAGCTGAAATATTATTGCCACAAGAAAGATCAGCAATATCTAAGCAAGTGATCTCTTCTGAACTGTAGAAAATCATTTCAATCAGTTGAAAGAGCTCCTCTTTTTCTTCTGCATATTTGTATAACTCGCATTGCAAACGTGAAATATGGATGCCCAGGGGAATAATGCTTTCCCTAACATTAGTAGGCAAAGGGAGAGCCCAGTGTAGCAGCAGCTATAACTCGAGTAAGAGGTTTACTAAGAATTTTCTTTGACTGGAAAGTTTAAAAATACAAGTCAAATATTTCAACTAATTTATTTTCTTAAAGGTGTGTTTACAAGTCCAAAACTTCCATTATGGTCTTGGTCAAATGAATAAGGCATAAATCAAGCCATAATTACCTGCAAGTAAAGGTTGATGAGCAGAACAAAAAAGGCAGAGAAAACAGACCCTGACTTTTTTGTTTCATCACTTTAATAAATTCAGACAGAAATTTAAATACAAGCAACCTCTGACTCCCAAACTGTCAAGAGGATTGACTAACAAAACTAATGTCTCTCTGAATCTAATCTTCACTATTTTGGTCTTTAACAAAGCAAGTATAATGACTAACCAAAGTATCTTCCACAAAACATCATAAAGCAAAATGGATTTTTCTAATTGTTCTTTTACATTATAAATTTATGCATCTTTCTTTATCTTGCTAAGGTAGGAAAAATAGGAAAAATCTTTCATATGACTTTAAATTTTTAGTTTATAATCAAAGCCACACTCAACCATCTGTGCTAATGTATTATTGCATATATTGGGTAATTTTAAATGCAACATTCTAAATTATAAGGAAAGAAAATTATAAGAAATAAAAACAAACAACCAAATACTGCTTGTTTGATTCCAATTCAGTCTTTTTTTTTTCTTTCTAGTTTAAAGAAGAAATAAATTTAAAAATTTACCAAAAACAAAAATGCTTTTGCTAAAGCATTAAATCAGCTGTGTGTTAATGCAAGTTTTATGTATAAACTTCATATGGTCATGCAAAGGGTTAAGCTATGTGATTTCAGGATAAAAGGTTTCCTGGGTTGACTATTATTCCTATAGTCTGCCAACAACTTTGCAATAAATGGAATGATTTTTATGGGAATGTGGTTATTCACAGCAAGACTGCAGTTGATGTCAGTATGAAAAATTCTTCTTTAGTAGATTCTCTCAGCAGGGATAACAGATCTGAAAGAAAGGGAAAAAGTAGTTACAGAGAACTCTGGCTGGTGCTGGTGACAAATTATGTTTACAAAATGATGGGGTAACCCACTGAAAAAGAAGAAATCAGACAACAGTAAATCAGTCTTGCTCCTCCAAGTACTGCTGTTCCAAAACAAGATACTTGTGATTGTGTGTATCATTTAATGGCTTCCATTTCTCTTGTCCATAAAGCAAGTGATATTTCTAGGCTTTCAGTTGCAGGGGTGTGAAATAATGCTTCAGAAATCAATATAATCACTGCAAAGGTATGCCATTGTCCTTGAGATAACATAAAATACTGATAGGTATGAATTAAAATAATTCAGGAGAAAAAAATTGTCCTTTTATTACAGTTTAATATTTTTTAAATAATATATGTACTAGTTGTAATTACAATCTTTATGAATTTCATTATTTCTTAGTATCATTTGTCTATTTTTTACTTTATGTTTTTTGAAGTAATATCATTAGAAGGAAAATGTGGTGAAGAAAGCATTAAAATATCAATTAAATTAGTCGGTTTTAACAGTTATTCTGTTTAGGTTCAGTTTGTGATAAGCTTTCAGGATGCTTTAAAGATTAAACTATTAATTAAGTCTGTAGCACTGCTGTTAGAGACGGTATTATCTTCCACTCAAGATGAGAAGAAAAATTGCATAAAATTTAATGATTATCCCCAAACCATATGGCAGCTTTATGGTGTTTAATTGTTTGATTTTTCATAAAGAAAGCTGTTGGAGGATGAAGGGGTTTCTTATGATTTTGGTTGGGATTTCTTTTCTAAGCAATGCGTAGCGGCTATTTAAGAAGTAAACACAGCAGGTTTGAGTGCTTCCTGCTCTTTGTTTTCCTCATGCACAATTAACCCAGCTCTATTTAAAACACTGCATTTGCAAACTTGTCTCAGAGCCCCGCAAGACCTCGGTGTAGCCTTGTGGCATCAATTTCCTTTGTTGTGTTAGGATCACCAGTGATGTACCAGCAAGGAAGAAAATCAACCTAGCTGTGTCAATGTCAGGAAAAAAAACACTATTTGTCCAGATCAGAGCAACAGTGTTGTTGATAGGTGATAAACCTCTCATGAGGTAAAGTGGTAGCTTTACTGACCCAAAAATAAATGTTGACTAAGATGATGCCAAAGAAAACAAAATTCTTAAGAACATTACATTTTGTATTCTCTCAAACCAGAAAAATACCATGTGCATTCTTTGATACTCTAAACAATATTTCTTCACTAGAAATATTTAAAAAAACAATCTATGAAATAAATGGGGTTTTGTTTGAAAATAGTTTTCAGAAGAGCGTGATACTTAAAAGTGCAGCTGAAAGCAGAATCAGCTCTCGGAAACTGTTGAATCTAATTATTCATGTTAACCATGTGAATATTTATTGCTGGTAATATAAAAAATAAGAATATATAAAATGTAAGAGTATAAGATTCGGCTGTGTTTGGAGGATGGATCCTGGAAAGTCTTAGTGAACCTTTGGCCCTCTACTTCCTAATTGGTTAGCTCGACATCAAACGAGAAACAACTGTAGTCACTTATTGCAAAAACAGGTAGAAAGGACTGTAGAACATGCTGAAAATAGATATATGGGCAATAAAACAAAAAAAAAAAAAAAAGAAAAAACGCAATTACATGAAAGGCTGCTGAATAAGGTCATTGAATAAGAATCTCCCACCCACTTCCAAATATCACTAGGATGGCAGCTCAGCTAATCCCTGGTCACCCAGAGTAGAGTCATCTGCAGCCCAGCGGAGGAATATATATTCAAAAATGCCTTTTCTCATTTGGCTAAAACAAGAGTTCCCCTGCTCTTGATGTTTGTAATGTCCGTAATGAGAACCTCCTGACCAGGCTGTGGCTAAGTGTGCTTTATGAAGAGCCTGTGATTCAGCTTCTGATAGATCACCTTCAGCAACAGAGAGTTCTTGGAAAGCTGAACATGATTATTCCAAAAGCATCAATAGAGCCTTTTTTCTACAGCACTCAGTTATTTATAGATGTAAACCTAACTTTTAATGTACTTTAAGTCCTATGAAGAGTTCAGTTTATAATGACCCATCAACAAATGTGGACTCCCTTCCAGCAGGCATTGCAGCAGTCATCTTAGCACATTCAAACTGAGACACAAAGCCCACCTATTTGCATTTTGTTTTCCACAGTAGCAGTCTAGGAACAGCTCAGTTCACTGCAGGAAGGAAGGAAAGGAAGGAAAGAAAGGAAAGGGAATACAAATCATGGCAAGGAATTTTTCCTGATATGTGTATGATCGAATGGCTGGAAATAGTTTCTCATTTACATGATACTACAACCATGGGTGACTTGCAGAAAGCTCATGCAGTTCCACTTCATGAATGTGAGACTAAATTACAGTGTGCATATAGCTGTAGGTATATGAACAGAAATGCAAAACAAAGTCTTTATTCATAGGCAGAACTGTGGCTTTGCTGGTGTGCACAAAACCCAGCTAAAAGCTTTGACCCATCCAAAATGCATGATGCCTGACTGTTGTGGAATGTGCTACTGTGGTTCCGCGAGTCTTAGAGCTACAAAAAAATAACAAATACCTCCTTAGCTTTCTTGAGATCATTCCTATAGGCTTATGCAGCTTATTAACCACTTAACTTCTTTCACATGGCCAGTCATGAGTACCTTCAAGCTAGGTGCCTCTGAAAATAGATCCTATATGGTTTCCTTTGTCAAGAAAATCAGATGTAGTGGTCTTTGTATACATGCAGCTCAGCTGAAATACATGGGAGCCTACCAAGCTCATAGCATCACTTTAACACTTTATTTACCTTCCTGTTGCTCCTCTCTTTCTCTAAATGTCAGGCTGTAAGGCACAAAAACACTTGCCTATCCAGCTGGCACTCTGTCCTCATTTCAGTTCCCAGAGCTCTGGCAAAGCAGGCAGTCATCCTCTGCTCCATCTGCACAGGGCAGCAGTGCCTCAGCTCACTCCCTACTTCTGCCACTGTGAAGTGGCAAAGGGGTCAACAGCCACCCCAAAACACTGAGGGGAGAAAGAAAAGGAAGGAGAAAAATGCCAGAGTTGTACAAAGGTCTTCAGGCTACCCATAGGAGCAAACATTTTAGATGTCTGCATTGCCGAGGTTAGCAGAAAGAATTTTAATCCTTGTCTTCACCCCATTAGCGGATAATTACAAGGATGGGAGACTTGCTAGTCCAAAGCATTGTAGTTTTCATTTAAACACATACATTTAGTAGATCATCAACAGCACCAAGGTACAGCAAGTTTAAATTAATTGGTTGCACAGGACTGAAATACAGAGTTCACATCTTCTTGTGAAAATTTCCATGTGAACCTCTCATTTCCTGAGATGTGAGATACTGTTTTCAGGCTTTTATGGAAAAATCATTCTTTTTATAAGTTTAATTTTGAAATAGTTTAAAATTTAAATATATTTGAACAACCTTTGGTATATAGTTTTAATAAAATGTGTATGTTCTGAAAATATACTTTCAAGTTAATACATTTGGGAATAATTCATTACATGCTGACTAGGTTCATGGCTTTTGTTGCTTCTTTAAACACATTCATATTTTATTTTCACTGGCTTTCATTAGTCATAGATTTTTCTTCTTTTTGCAAAAGTATATATCCACAGATAACATGAATCATGTTGGAAAGAAGGTATTTACATTGTGAAGTGCTGAACTTTCAGAATAAAGTGAATTTGACATTTTGAACTTAACACTGTGTTTTCCAGGAGTGACACAAACTCTTTAAACAGATAAACTTGAGTCTTATTTAGCCATTTCTATCTATGGGTAAAATTCTTTCTCTGACACCCTCCTCTTCTATTCTCTTTTCCTGCATACTACACAGGAATAGAACAACAAATTATTCTGTCAGAGTTATAGCAAGAATTGTTTGTTAGGCACTCGCTAACACTTCCCTGAGCAAGATTATACCTTACTGAAATAGAATAGTTTCATTTTTTATCTTTTCTGAACAACTGGAATGTAATGAGCATATTCAGAACCACAGGGAGTATCTCTGAACGGGAACCTGAACAACAAATTTACACCCTAAAGCAAGCAAGAAAGCTCTGGTGTTTGGAGCACTGCACTTACTGTGATTATCCTGAGCTTTTCTGACCCTTTTCTAGCTGTAGAGTTTTACATTTTGATCTTCCTTTTCAATAGAAAGATTTTAATATATCAAGTAAAATATACCGATACACTCTCGGTCCTTGAAAATCTGCTTCATGACACTTAGGAAGAAAAGTAGAGTTATCTTTGGCTGTGGAAATGTAACTGACATGTTACATTTGCTACATAGATACTTTTTTAGGTCATGTTTTAAACTGGATTCTTACAGTTACAAGGTGCAGCTGAAATGAAAATGTAAACCTTGATTTTGGTGCAGCTACTTCAATAAACACAAGTTGCAGAATAAGAGCTGTATTTATTTTGGAACAAACACTGTTTACTTTAGTAGTATCATATTTAATCCAAATGCAGTTGTTCATGTGACCAAGCAAAATAGGATTTTAATCACTTTTTCTATTAGAAAAGAATGGCATCCACTGAGCATTCTAAAAGTGTTATGTGTTCAGTGCAAGAGAGCACTCCAAAGTCATTTGCTATGAAAATGAGTTTGTTAAATAAATTCAGTTTTTAGTCCTCAGTGATTATAATAGCTAATAGCATATATAGCTAATAGCTTTAAATTGCCTTTTTAGTTTTAATGTGCTATTTTAACAGTAAAAGGTAGAGTTTGATTTTGGGGGGTGGATTTTTTTTTATGCTATAAGCTTCTCTTGATAGTCTTAAGTTTAAAAAGGGAGTGTTTTGAAAGCCTTCACAGCCTGATTTAATTCCTTGACTGTTCATCCACAAATTGTCAGACAGAATGAAGTGGATTTCAAGAACTCTTTGTTCTTCATATCCTGTGCCTGACCCACAGGTAATCTGCACCTTTTTTCTTCAGTGCTGAATAATTGTGGTGGGAAAGAAGAGCAAATGTTAGGGTCACAAAGTGCAGGCTAGACAGAGATGACAGGTCCTGCCAGTTGAGTGCCAGTGCTGAGAACCTGTGAACCGTAGTCTCTGCTCTTTCACATGGATTTGTGTTGTATGTTAACAGGCACTGCGCGATGATGGGCTAGGAAGTTCAGCACTTCAGCCTTTGTTTTGTTGACTTGAAAGGAAGTGCAGAGGGTTTTGTATTTTTAGCAAGTACAGAAGTACAGTAGAAGAGCATTTGGCACAGGCCACACATGTATGCATGTATACATACACAGGATATAGGTGTGCTGTTGTTCTGTGCAGTGTCAATTTTCTAACCTATACACATACCAGAGATTTTGACATCCTTCTAGTCAAGTGAAAAACAGAGATTTATTTGTCAAGTTTAATGACTACTGTTAAATAATGTTGGGATCCTTGTACGTTATTTTTCTGCAATTAGAATAGTGACTAGTTGAAGCAGTCTGCTTTTTATTTTGCAGAAAGATAATCCCAACTATAAGTAAAAATATGTAGAAACCAACAGATTTCTAATCAAAAATGGTCGTACACAAATGGTCATTCCAGCTTTGGAATATACAATTTTTGCTTGGAAAACCAATCTCTGACAATCTGTAAGCACATGCCTCCCGAAAAGGCACGTTGTGGTGGCTTATAGAAATGATGAGTATTTGTGGAGTATATAACTTAAAGGGTGTATATCTTATTTCTGGAAAAGACATAAACAGAGGTACTGCTGTCATAAAACTTCATTAAAAGCACAGCAGTGTACACTTGAGGATTTTTTTTAGTTTAGTTTATTTTTTTTCAGATACATCACATTTATAAAGGATCGCAGCTTTGACTTCTTATGCCAGATCTGTTCTCACATGTATATGACCAGATTTCTCTACTGTTCAGTAGGGAAAATGGAGCAGTGGATATAATTGCATAATGACAGATATGAGAGGAACAGAGAATCCCAGCAACCATTTCCTGTGAGTTGGCCAGCTTCCAGGCAGTCTCAATGGGCATGCTGATGTAAAAGCAAAATGAAATTAGCTTCTTCTAAAGGGTGGTTGTTGGTTGGGGGTGGGTTTCACTCCCATTTGGCTTTGCAGACTAAGGTATTGAAACAATTAGTTGACAGCCTAGTGTTAGTTTTCTCACGGTAAATTAGGATGATTAACCAAATGTGGAAATGTGTTTTAGCTATAATCAGCAGATTTGTGGCTGTATTACTTTGGCATCCTCTGAGGTTATGATCATAATATTATTCACGTTATTCCTTTTCATAATGTGCAAACTTGTCCAGAGTTAGCTTACAGTCAGTGATTATTCAAAGACGGCAGAATTATTAGATTTATTTTTGTTGGGTTTGTAACATGAAATGTAGAGGATCAGCAAGCTAGCCATTGCGTCACTCCACTTGGCATGTAGTATTGGCACAGATAAGAGGAACTCTTGTAGCAGCCTTAATATCTTTTTTTATTATTATTAATTTTCCTACAGTAAATTGAGTAGTGGGGCATATTTTACATAATTATGACAGAAGTGCACAACTTGACTGGTGGTAGTGAAGGAGCAAAGTAATATAAATATTTGTAGAACATTTCTGCCATAACTTAATGCTTTGCATATGAATCTTTATAGAGATCTTAAGTTAGTTTAAAGGAATTATTCCAGAAAACTACATAGGTCCAGGCATTTTAATAGCTGTGAATGATGACTGTGGAGCATCTCTGGGAGTTTTTGGCTTGTTACACAAAAACAGAAATGAGGAGGAGGAAAAATTAGCAGGAAGGAGTTAGCAAATGCTTTGGGAATGGAGAAGGGAGAAGACACAAGCTTTCCATGTACAAGTCTTAAGCTAGACTCATCTAGTCATTCATTTTTGATTGTTGTTTTTCTTTGGCTTACTGCATTTCACTGGAGACATATTTTCACTTAGCAAAGGACTGCAGCAGTTTGAAGGAGCTTCTGCAAGCACGTATCTGCTGCTGCTTCAAGCCCCAAAGCAGAGCTGATGGGAGGAAACATAGCAACAAGTTTTAGTTAATCCATGCAATGTCTCTTGGTTTAATTGAGCTGCTGCAGGAGATTTGTTTCAAGCTAAGCTACCAGTTGTGACACTGAAAGGTCTGAGGGACACAAACACATGGGTCCAGGCAAGCCAGATGTGAGAGAACTGCAAAGGACAGCATGGACAGTAACTTCTTAAACTATTGTAGGTAGGCTTGCTGAGTTGTATGTGCTGACCCTCTCATTTTCCCTGAGGCTAATTGGTAAGTCCACAGACAGCCTCCAATATCAGCATTAATATTGTTGCTCTAAGCATGCTTTGGGCATGTTACTAATATTTTATATTACCTATATAGCATCCTCCCTCATCCAAACTTGCAATTTAAAATTATACAGGAAATGTCACCTTTCTCTCCCTTGGCAATAGTTTTTGCTGGGGTCCCTCAGCTTTTAAACCCTCCTGCATTTCACTGCTTTCCCTCTTCTGTGCTGCTGTTCCAAGACTTGCTCTCTCCCTTTGCAGAAGATGAATATTCTCTCTGCCTTGAATTCTTTCTTAAAATGTAAATCCCCATGAAACCTTTTGAACAAACCTCACCAGCTTCCAGATACCACTTACTTGACATAGCTCTAGGGGTGCTGCCTTGGGCAGCTGCCAGGCTGCTTCTAGGAGAACCAGTCCCACTCCCACTGACCAGCACCAATCTGCTGCTGTTTCCCACAGCATGCATCAAGTTAGTGTGCTGATTGTAAGAAAACCCAATTGATTCAGGTTTCTGACCAGTGTGCCCTATGATATCTGGCCATGGCTGCAAGAGATCTGCAGCAGAGATCTGAAACAGAGCAGCTCCACTTCCCTGCACTAAATTGCTCTTTGTGAATACTTGCCCTAATCTATGTCTGCCCCCATGCACAGAACATACATGTGACATCATGAGTTTGGCCTTTTAAAATTTCTACATGTTTTAGTATCCCAACTCTCATTTTCAAATTAAAATTAAGCACTCTGGCAATGATTTCATTAAAATCAGTACAAATTAAGTAGACCTGCATGAGAACAGAATTTAGACATCTAAGATGTTTTGTCCTCCTGAAAGTACTGTCCCTGAACTATACCAAGTGCATTTTGCTTTCCAGGGATTGATCCCAAAGTGCAGAGCTTTATCTTAGCCTGTCTGACTGAAATCCAAACCTTCAGTACAAACATGTCATCACTTGTAGTCCCTCATGAAGATTCCAAACTGGTTATACTGAAGCTGCAAGGTCAACACCTTTAGGAGCAAAACACAGCTAGCTGCATAATCTTTATACATAAACCACAGGATATTTTGCTCCTTACTTGCCAATTCAGCCTATTTTAAAAAAGAATCCAACAATTCTAGTGTTCTTCTTTGGAACTGATAGCTAAATGATTCTATCATAATAAAATGCACATGCATAAATAGCATGTATTTATAGTGGATTATAAATACAAGGATTATAATACAAGTGGATTATTATACAAGGATTGTCAATATTCATTTCAGGAATCCCTTTGTCAAACAAATTGGAGGGAAGATACCAGTACTGTATTTTGTATGAAAATTTTACAAAAATTTCAAATAGATCTGCTAAACCTGCTGTTTAGCTCTAAATTGGCTCTTGTCACAGCTTTTTTGGGGAAGTACTTGAAGAATTTACGAGTCTTTATATTTTATTAAAGTACATCTTTGCAAAAATGTACTGGTTGGAAGCGTATACTTTATTTGTTGGTCAAATTTCATTTCACCATATCCCTGATTATGGTGCATATTGAGTTAACTCCAATTTTAAAATGTTGACTGCACGGGTGCTTGCTTATAGCTAATCAGGGAACTGAACGGTGTCTTAGGTAGTCGTTGCTCATGAACAAAACTCTACACAAAAAAGCAAGCAGGTAAAAACAAATATAAGGTATTCTGAAGGAACATTGGACCAGATCAATTAGTGGTGGGCAGGTAATTGGCTTCTTTGAAGAGTTATTCCTAAATACCTTTACTGCTAAAGAGCAATTGCTAAATGAGTAGTTTTCCTTCCCATGTTCAGGGTTGAGAAATGCACCCATCACTCATTAGCCCAAAGTCTGAGTCAGCTAGACAGCGTGAAAAAACCTGGCACTCAAAGCTCACATTTAGCCTCAAAGCCGTGTCCTGCCACTCAAGAGGAACAAAACAGTTGTGCACTGTTTGTGACCTTCCTTTAGGTGTAACATAGTGTCAATCACATTGGTCTTTAATCCTCTCCAAATTATAACGTGTCTCTTATGCTTTGATTTTACTTCATTCCCCTCCTCACTTGATTTTTTCCTTCTTTTATTCCTGACAAAAGTGGATACTATCTCTTTCCATTATATTCAGTGTTTCACCTAAGATTTGTGATGTTTGTGACCTTTCCTTCACTTTGCTTGCTTTCTTTACACTGTTTCTATATCTTTACCCACCGATATTTAGTCTCTGATTTCTTTTCTGCATTTTTGTCTCCAAAATCCCTCTTTCTTTCACTATTGTGATTTCTATTTCTAATGTATCATTTCAGTTCTGACTTTCTACCCACCAAGCAGATGGTTAGACAGATGGGGAGGATGTCTGTGATGTCCCAGGGCTTGTGATGGTCCCAGGACCTTACACTGTAAATTAAAGTTTTGAGTCCTCAAGCTGTCTCGAATTGTGGGATCTAAAATGTAGTGGTCTCATCCACCCTGCCTCTATCTTTTGCCTGAAAGAGTTAAATTGGAAGTTTGTTCAGAAGATGAGCTTCTGCCCTTTGAGAAGTTCAGCTTCTATTTCTCCCTTTAGTTTTGTGGTTACTAAATAGTTTCTTTTCCCCAGATTTCTATTTTGAATCCTCTTCTGTAGCTTTTTTTCCAGTTGTCATTCATAGTTTCCAAGCTGGGAAGAAGTCTATTGACTTGATAATTTTTACTGCTATATTGACAACTTGAGCTTAAGTTTTCTATCCATGGAGTATTTCAGAAGCCACTGAGAAGTGGAAAAAATAAATAAAGTGAGAAACTCACGGATTTAAGAGGGTGTACCTTCATTAGCTTACACTCAGCTCATATTTGAATTGTTAATTTTTGTAGGCATTTAGGTGGACAGTTGTTTTCAGTTTTAAACAAAAAGAAAACTCAATTTCTGTGAATCTGATAACTTGCTGAAGAATATTCCATCTTTTTTTTTTGTTTGTTTGGTTTTTTTTCTCCTTTTTTTTTTTAGGGAAGTTGATTTTCAAAGCCTGGCAACATATGTTCACACTTGTAGTTTCAGCTGTGTCTGTACATCTAATACATTTTGTCTGCCTGAGGAAGAAATTCACTATATGGTAGTTAAATATGAGCAAATGTAGTATTGTCTTTCCTGTGCTGGTTGTCACTGTTACATCTCTTTCCAGCATAAGCTTCCTATGCATAAAGCAGAAAAAAGTACATATTACAGTAAGAAGAACTATATATGCAAAAGACCATACTTAATTTTTCAAAGTATTAGAAAAGTTTCTGAGATGTTTTTTGCAGACCTATGCTTTTAAAAAGCTAAAATCCACAGCCATCATGTGAGGCCAAAGAGACTTCTTCAGCTTTTTTCTTATCTGAGGTTGTTGACCTCAGGAGAGGAGGAGAAGGTTACAGGGTCAAAGTCTTTTCCTCCTTGGAGCTTGCTGCTTGCTGGGAGAGGGTTGGCTGGAAAATAGATGTTTTAGAAAAAGGGTTGAGGGTCATGATTTTAATTCTGTTTGGGAACAGCTGGTTTGAGTTTCTTTCCACTTCTGTCTTCCCTCCCTTCCTCACAAATCCATGGAGAGAGAAAAATTTGTTCAGAGGAAAGCAGTAACACAAAAATAAAGGATTGCAGTATTTTCATGTTTAAAATACATCACGTTTGTTATAGGACTTCACATTAAAAGAAAGAAGAGGAAATTATTAAAATAATTGAAATCCATTATTGTTTCAAGCGCTGAATTGAGATTGATCTGGAGTGCCAGAGGTTTATTTGTTTTCCTGCCAAGTTAAATTGTTAATAGTAATGTTCTAATGGGGTTTTTCTTTTTTGTGGATAAACTGTGCTTTACAGTTTTTAATTTAATGATGGACAAAGCTAGTTATGAGTGTGCTGTGTTAGACTGCATATAGTCACTGAAGAAAGATGGTTTGATTTGGCTATTTCTGTTCAGATTTTCTTCATCTTGGCATGCTGCTTTCATGCACTAAGACCAAAGAGAGAGAAGGAAACTCACAACTCTCAAATGAATGGCAAACTAGGAACAGATTTTTCATCTGTGCTCCTCTGAAACACTGGCCTCAGGCTGTGTTGGTGTGTGGCTCAACAGCAATCAGAGGTCATAATTTCATTGGCGGTTAGCATCAGGTTTAATTTTTCTAATATGTTACATTTACCAAAATGTCTGGTTTCAGTTACACTTATGCACTGACTGAATCAGCTTTGAGCAGCATGATGTTTTAAGGTACCTGAAAGGCTACAAGAACGTTTATGGAACACATATGCTAATTGTTTTTAACCACTTTCCTTTCTAAACACAAAAATGTGCTTTTGGAAAGCCATTTAACAGTAGTAGCTAATGATGGTGTGCATTTATTCCAAGAAATGAGCACAAGGAATAGGTAAAATAGTTGTTTTAACAAGACTGCCATCTACTGATTTCCACAATTAAAAATATTCCTGATGAGTAGATTGTTCATAGTGTTTTATAGCTTTACTTTTGTGATTTGCAAGATCAAGAAAATTATAAAGTCTTTCTTTTGCCTTAGGAATGCGACCAGGTTCACATTGATGATGTGTCTTCAGATGACAACGGTCAAGATTTAAGGTACAAGAGAACAGAACAAGATTAAACATTGCTTTGCAAGTTATTCTTGGGAAAATGATGAACTGCTGTAACACAGTAGCCCTCTCTTCTTTTAGCTGTCCTAGCCTTTGCAACCCAGCGAAGTGGTGGTTGAATGTAGCCTGTTGCCTTTTGTTAATCTGGGGGTTTTCTTATCTCTGACTAGCACCTACAACTTTGGAACAGATGGCTTTCCCGCAGCTGCCACAAGTGCAAATTTGTGCCTTGCAACAGGGGTGCGCGGAGGAGTGGACTGGATGCGAAAATTGGCTTTCCGCTATAGAAGAGTAAAAGAAATATATAATACCTACAAAAATAATGTCGGAGGCAAGTGACTCTGGAGTATCTACGAATATAGAAGTAGTAAAAGGGAAGGACTTTTGCTTTATGTTCCTTTTTTAACATGGTAGTGTTCAGCAACCAGTTTAGTTTGCAGTGTATGAAAAATTGTATCTGAACTAATGAAAGCAAAGGAAAATGACAGAATGTTACTTAATTTCAGTGCAGACATGCCCTTATCTACTCTACAGGTCTTCTTGGTCCAGCAAAAAGAGAGGCTTGGTTACAACTAAGAGCAGAAATTGAAGCTTTGACGGATTCTTGGTTAACACTTGCACTGAAAGCACTCACTCTTATTCATTCTAGGTGAGTACAAAATGTGTGGGGTAGTTAGAAAACTGCAGGATGTCTGCTGATGATCTAGGAAAAGCTGCCTGGCCAGGTGGGCAAAATGCTGAACCTGGAGGATCTCCTAACTCCTTGTTCTAGTGTGATCATGCCACTACTTTGTAAGTGGAAGAAATAATAGTGAGGGTTTCTGATGGGAGGCATAAGGTTTTCCTTTTTCTGTCTTTGGTTTGATTTGGTTTTGGTTTTTTGCTGTGTTGCTTTGTTAAAAAAGAATGTTTGCATTTTCTTTTCCATAGGACAAACTGTGTGAACATTCTTGTAACA
Organism: Psittacus erithacus; assembly: GCA_009867235.2. Lineage (NCBI taxonomy): Eukaryota > Metazoa > Chordata > Aves > Psittaciformes > Psittacidae > Psittacus > Psittacus erithacus. The sequence goes on from WYDI02017173.1 coordinate 34,715, forward strand.
ACTACTCAGCTAATTCCAGCTCTGGCAAAAGTCTTGTTATATGGACTAGGGGTTGTATTTCCCATAGAGAATATTTACAGTGCAACTAAAATAGGTGAGCTATTTTTATAATGTTGTGATACATTTGAAGCTGTAATTCTAAATAAAAATATGTTGTAGTGTATGTTTATTTATTCCATGCATTCATTAACAATTACTGACATTAGTAACGCCTGATCTTAAGAAACACTTCATGCTAAAGCATCCTAAAAGTGCTTTTCAAATATCGGTCATGATCCAGCACAGAAAGCTTCTATAGCTCTATTAACACTGATGAAGCATCTGTTAGGAGGAAGTGTAATTGCTTTTTGTCATCATTTCTCAAAACTGGGAGGTTTATGTTGCAGTTGAGAAGGCTTTTTAGTAGGCTGTAAGTACAGAATACTAAAGTCTGCCCATATTAGCAGAAGAAATTCTATAAAAGTAAGCCCTGGCTCCATTTGTTGTCGTGGGCTGTGGCACAAATTTTGGTAAACAGTTTACCAGAAGCAAGAATGTTTTGCTGCAGAATGTGATTATTTAAGTTCATCATGCTGGCTATAACAATCTTCAGCCAGGCAAATGTTTATTTCTGTTTTCTGGTTCAATATAAAACATGTTATTCTGAGTATGTAGAAGTACATAGGACCAGATGGCGATGGTGCTTGTAGTTTTTAACATGATTATGACAAATCTGCTCTGTCTCAGATTCCCTCAAAATTGTGGACTGCATGAAAACATTTTTCATGTGTTCTTAAGTAACTACATACAGGAAGCTTAAAAGGCTGAGAAAAAATGGTTGGTTATTTTGTTTGGTTTTGTTTAAAAAAAAACCCCAACAAAACTTGGTTAAGAGTTTTATGTAGAAATTTGAAAGCAATACCATAAAAGATTTAAAACTGTACCCTGGATAGAAATATTATGGTACTGTCTGTCAAAACTTTAAAAGTCAATTAAAACTTTGAATTATAATACTCTAAATACGCATTTTAATTAAAATGTATTTTAATAAATATTCACTTGTGCCAGGGCGGCAGGTTTGTTTTTAAAAAAACCTTCATTCAATCACTAAATTTCACAGGAAATCGTGAGAATTTTGCAACATGACATGATTCATAATTTTGAAACACCTTTTCAACCTACTTAGTATTGGGGGTTTCTTATGCCTGGCACTGTTATTAAAGGTTGTCATTTGGTAGTTTGGCTTCTCTGCTGTCTAGAAACCTTTAATTTCTAGCCTATTTGCCCTTACACTGATGTTCTGTAGCTGAAATAACTGTTTTGAAAAATGCAGGGTTCCCTATCTGTTGCTGTAGGCACACAGGTAAGCATGTACCATGACCACACTGAAGTGATCTTTCAGAATGGGGACATTAGAGAAAACTCAGCTGTAAGCATTTACTTTCCTTCTGGCTTACCAGTACCTGAAGCTTGCCAGTATCAGTACCTATGTGTAGAAATGGAGTACTGGGATCATTTCCCTAGGTCTGTGCAGTGAAGCAACGAACCACATTAATGGATCCCAGTGCAGAATTAAGGACCTTGCCCATGTATTGTATTACAGGCATTTAAATCTAAATTTTTTGGGTGACCTTCTAAGTCAGGATACTACTGTTTCAGGAGCTGTGATTAATCTTGTCACAAGTTGTGGAGAAAAAGCTAGAATTTCAACTCAGATTCAATCAAATTGCTCAGTTCAGGATACTGGCCGTAAACAGCCAGTAGAGAATTCTCCTGGTATGGAAATTCCAGAAACCTGTCTCAGATTAGGGAAGGAGACAAGAAAGGTGATACTGTAGACCTTTAGTATGCTATGTGTACCATGGCACGTGTACTAAAGGACTTCACGGAGCAGATTTTAAGGATGCTTATCAGTTGCTGTGGCAGCAGGAAAGCTTCAAATCAGCCTTGATACACCATTCCATGGAAGAAACTCTTCTCTCCCAGTAGCTCTGCTCATATATTCCAAATGGTGGGGAGATCATGCTAAAAAGTGATTTATTTGATGTCATCCCATCACCACCTATCTTGAATAATAGCCTGATCTTTTTCTTTCAGGAAAAGAAAGTTGTTTTGAGCGAATAATTCAAAGATTTGGAAGAAAAGTAGTGTATGTTGTTATAGGGGATGGTGTTGAAGAAGAACAAGGCGCAAAAAAGGTAATGGCCCTTTTTCAGTGTGGGTTGATATCAAGAGTCTGAAGGCAAAATTGTATTTTCTTTGATATGGGACAGTATGCATTGATTTGGGTTTTGTATGTTTGCTTTATGAAATATGTTTTGACTACATCTGGTAGAAAGCTACATAAAACTGTAGATGATGACGTGCCCTGCTGTTCTCCGAAAGACACATTAAGCTAGCTATGTATGTCTGATGTATTTCAAAAGGGAGCCAGAAAATGGACCCCAGCTTTTGTGCCAAGAACTAATAGTCGTGTTTTCAGTGGCATTCCAAAATGCTACATAGGATGTTATGAGTAGAAGCAAAAAATGGCAGTTCTTACTGGTCAAAAGCAGTGTGCAAATTGACTATTATGAAATACTTATATGTCACACCTTGAAAAGATATGTAGGCATGAAGTAGGTATACATAAATTTCAGTTTTCTTGGGCATCAATAATTTGGATTCTGCATTGAGGTAACTACCTGTGGCTTGTCCTGTTCATAAGCTCATTTAACTGAGCAGAGGATACTGTTTGACTGTGTCTTTTTTATTTTTTTGCTTTCCTCCTGTAAGAAGGAAAAAATCCACTTTTTTATCCCATATGGTGTAAGCTTCATAAAAAGCTCTAGTAAACTTCAGTACTTACCACTTACAAATAAGCAGTATTCCTGATCTTGCTATTTTGCCCAAGTACAGCAGATACATACTCTGCTTGGAAGAATGAGGCATAATATTGGCTATTTGAACAGTAAAAGAAAATGGGCATTTCTGTTCTTGCTTCCTTTTACAGGTATTGCTTTCGCACAGCTGCTTTTTTTACAATGAAACTCTCTGCGGTACTTCTATATCTGTTTCCACTATAACTTCCTAAATTGGAGAAATGAAACTAATTAGTCTGCATGGTGTTTTAACAACCATTGACTGGTTTTGCTTCATGAAATCTGGGTTTTGTGCCCCCGAAGCATTGTGGTTAGGTTCCCGGCTCGTCCCAGCACTTTGTAGAGTCTCAGTTTCATCTATCCCTTTGGTGGACTGAGGGGAGCAGTTTGCTCCTTTCTCCTTCAGAAATGCCTTTCATCTTCGCGGAGAAATGTTTTCCCGCTGTAAATGATTACATTTTAAAAGCTTCATTTAAGATCAGGGAGGGGGGGAAAATTCTTCTCTTTGTTCCTGTTCTGGTGGTCGGTGAAATAGTGTTGTATATGATAATGGCAGGAGTAGTCCTTTCGGTAACATTATCTAATTCAGTGCCTTTTTTCAACAGGAAACGTGATTCAGAAAAGCGTAAGAAAAAGCCTCTTCAATTGCTAAGACAAGTAGCAGTATAGAAAGTTCCTTTGTGCCATTAGTTCTGTGTATTCTTTCTCAGTGGAAGGAATTTTCAGATTCAAAGTATGTTAGATGCTCTGGATTAAATTATCTGCCACAGCAATGCCAGAGAAGTCAATAAGTAGACCAGCAGCCCTGCCTTCCTGCAGAAACTATTAATTTGATTAAGGAAAATGCTTATGTGATTCTTGTCCTGCTCATTACTCCACTGAAAAAGAAGCCACGATATCATACTGTGAATGCAGTATTTGCCTCTTAAGTTTGGGCCTTGCATCTTGAAGAGAGAGAACCACATGGTGACCTGCAGTGCTAGGAACTGCTCCCAACTCAGATGATGCCTTTTTGGTTGTCTCCGCCTCAGGTTGTTTTTAGAGTTATTAGGAGGAGTCAGCATGGAAATGCTCCTTAGTGTAGGCTATGATTCAGTTTAAAGATGTATGCCCTTTTTTAGGAATAAATGGTATCGCTGTATTAGAAAACAGGAAAAACCTAGACCTTCTGTGGAAAGTGTGCAAACAAAACAGGAAATTTCCCTCCAAAAAACACCCAGACCCCAGCAATCCATAGTGGCATGATGTACATATCCATTGCATTGCTTATCTCCTGATAAGCACTTTGCTGAAAGGATTTGGCCTGAGGTGAAGCTCTTAGTATATGTACGTTTCTTTACACTACTTACTAAACAATGCACCCTTCTTTAAACAGCATTTCGTTGATAACGTAAACTATAAGTACTATTTTCAAGTGAGCATGTAAATTCAAATATATTTAATTTGACGTATTTTTTAATTCTGTGTTTGTGTAGTAAAATGAGCTGAACTTCCATCTTAGGAGGTAAAAAAGTTAAGGTTTAATATTTACCAATTATTTATCAATTGCTTCATCATAAAACAAGATTTTCATTTATGTCCTTCATTCAGAGAAAGTCCTGATCAATACAACAGTAGGAAAAATAAAGAACACATTTCAAATCTCCTTTTTTGTTGACGTTATTGCAAAAATCAATAGTAGAAACTTTTTAATAGCATTTAATAGCTCATTGCTCTTTTAAGAAACATTTTCATGATAGACTGGGGTTTTGTCATGGAATGCCTCTTTTGATTGACAAAAACAAATACAATCCACTGTGGAAATCACACGCTCTTACATTTCATATAGCACGGGACAAGCCATGGTATCAACACCTTTGTTTAGCTGTTCACCTCCAGCAAAATATTTTATAAGACAATTAAAATTCTTGGGACGTTTGTGCTGCAGGCTGAGGAATAATCTTACCCTTCTGGATCAGTTCAGCAACCAGCCAGCTTGGCTGTAATGCCAGGGTTCACATGGAGGTTGCTACCTTCAGATGAGCTCCTCTGGGAAAAGAGGGAGAAGAGGGGAGGAAGAAACCTGTGTGGGAGCCAAGGGGTGCTTGGGACGGCTGCTGGCATCCCTGTGGGTGCTGTGTGGGTCAGAGCCACTGCATCTGAGTGCCACTGTGGTGACACAGCTATTAGCAGAATAAGTTTCTGGGGTTTTCTGCCAGAAATTCCATTGTCTTGGCATTTTGTTTTGCCTTGCTTTGGTTTGTGTTTTGTGATTTTTTGTTTTGTTTTGTTGTATTTTGTTTTGTTTTGTTTTGCTTTGTTTGAGCTCATCTTTTGCCTTTGCCTTTGGAGATACAGTGGAGAAATACTCATAAGGCAGAAAAAAACCCCTCAACTCCTAAGTTTTTCTACTTGAGAGAATACTCCAAAGGATTTCTAATTTGTGAGAGGAGACAAAGAAGGAGGCTCTTTGCGCTGAGAAGCTGGATTTTACATCAGGTGATTCGGGAGAGCCTGGGCAAATCAGCTTCTCCCTTTGTCTCCAAAATGGTCGTGATGCCTTGGAGGGAAATTGGGAGGAAAAATCATAAATCTTTGTGGAGCAATAAATAGAATATAAATAGGTATCCAATATGCCACTGCTTTTAAGCTCACAGTCATACTGTGCTGGTCAGGTTTAGGGTAGGAAGTAAAGGCGACTGCTCAGCAAATCTGGCAGGAACACAACAAAAATACTGTGAAAGATGACAGAAACTGATGGGTTTTCTATTCAAATCCATCACTAATCTCAGGAGTAGAGTTTTTGTACAAATATGTATTCATTTAAGGCAAGAAGTATAGTCTGCACTTTTTGAAATTGCTGTCAAAAAATGGCTTTATTTTGCACGTGTATTAATAGAAACACTTTATTTTGTTGAAGAAAATAGTTGAAGTTTGGTTCTTTTAGTAAATACACACTGAAAAATAATATTGCTTCTATGTCAGAAATAAAATACCTTATTTTCTGAGTTATTTAATAATATTGCAATTATGAGATTTACTAAATTAATAATTTCACTCTGCATGTTTTTTACACCAAACCCAAATTCAGTCTTTTGCCACTATATTTCATTTCAAAATGCCATCACAATTAAATCATTAAAAATTTCATAAATGTATTTATTACCAAATATCATCTACAAAGCAATTAATGTTTTTTAAAAGACAAAAGCGTCGTATTTACTTGGAGGATATTGAAATAGTACACAAAATCATTGGTTTAGTGCCAGTCTAGATGCATATTCCAATATGCAATAAGAAGAGCTGTCTTATAGTTTCATTAGATAGCATAGCATCCAGTTACACCACCTATTTACTAGTGGTTAGCATTTGTCACCCATTCTCCCACAGCAGCAAATGAGATATTAGCATTTTTCAGTATGCTCAGAAGACACACATTTTACATGACATGTGTGCTAAGCGCTGTCAGGCATGGCTTTCTAAAGGCAATATTTAGTAAATATATATACAAAGGAACTCTTGCCCAGTCACTCTATATGAAAAAATGTACTTCTGTCCTTCTGTCTCATGGGTGTGTTGCCACTTTTGACAGGGCTGAATACTTGTGGATAAACGGCACATGTTAATACAAGAATAATGTGTAAGGTTTAGTATGGTAATTTTGTTACTTTAAATGTTTTAGTTTTGTACAATCATTTGTTACCTTAGATAAAGTGAAAATTACTGTATATGCCCCGCGAACATGTAAGCACATAAGTGGATATATACGTGTGTGACTGCACATACATACGCAAACCAAACATATACATAAAGATATATATAGATCTGTATAAAGTTTTTAGCTGTGAAGCTCCTTTTAGATATGAAGGCTGTGCTATAGGGTCAGACTGATAGAGATCTGAATTGGCTGTGTTCAGCCATGCACAGGTCACCAGTGCAGATTCCAGCCCTGTGCAGCAGTCACGTTCCTGCTGTGTTTTGTTTCTTAGAAGTGTGTTGCTCGTCTTTTGACCTATCTGCAGGAGAACTGAAAATAATTATGATACTGAGGTTTACACAACCTCTTTGTTTTCATGGAACTCTCCAGAATCATTCCATACCTCACCCCTGTAACTATATGGAGTAAATGGAGGTATGTTCCTTTCTTGCACAAATGGGCACAAATAAAGCAGGGGACACTTAAGTGAATTTGGAACAGAAAGATACAGCCAAAATAATGATCACTTAAAGTTTTGGTTTAAAATCTGACCATAAACAGCTGAAGGTAATCCAAAACTCGATATTGCATATGGTCATCTAGCGAGAGTCGCTGTAATTTGATTTAGCAGAACCTAAACCTTCTGTTAAATCAATCAGGGTCTTTAACTGCCCTAGCTGCCTGGTGTGTATATGCTCTGTGATGCTGAGGTTGTTACTAGGGAAGCAGTATAATGCTGGAGCTGCATGAAGTGGGAACTTGAAGCCAAGAATTTATTACTACAATTCTCCCTATTCATTAGTTTGCTGTATGACCTTGGAGGGCATCCATGGCATTGGATCCTGGCTTCTGCAGACACATTAAGCAATGGCAGGTGTCCACCAGACTCTTGACTGTACCATGTCTTAGGCTGAATACACCTCTCTGACCCAGTGTCTGTGGCAGAGCGGCTGCCAAGCTGACTAGGAGAAGCAGGGGGCTATGGCTGGCTGGCAAGGGAGAGCAGGTAGATCTTACCTGGCTGGGGGCTTGTGAGAGAAGAAGGAAACTGCAGTGTGCAAGAAAGGGAGGCAGCACTGCTGAGCACTGCCAGCCAAGTGCAGTTGGCTGACAAATGCTGCGCAGACCTTCTGCAAGCACAAACCTGTGCCTGTTTGTCCTTGATGTAATACCCCTGTCAGACGCTATAAATTCTGCAAGGGAGATCTCACAGCCTAAATAAGAGATAGGTGCATAAAAGCTTTTAGAAAGTCCGAAGAACGTGAGGTATTTTTATTTTGTTTTGCCCTTGCTGTTTCTTTTCCTGATCATGGTGAGAGAAATTATCTTTAGGGAAGATTTGAGTTGGAAAGCAGCAGTGTCTGACCTGACAGAGCACCCAGGATAGACTACCTATAATGTAGCAGGGAAGAGACACTGGGATGTGGAGTTGTGAATGAGCTAATTGCATGTAGTTTCTGTTGCTGGTGAAGTACAGAGACAGTACAATGGAAGTCTGTCTGTAGAAACTGTCAGTGTCATAGTGTTTAACACTTCCTTCTCAAGGAAAGGATTAATGTGTAAAAGTGTTCTGGAAATATAAATGTTTTTTTCCAACAACATCTGAATTCCTTCTGAATTCGTTTGTTTTGTTCTCTCCATAAGCAGCTATTGCTCATGCATTTATCTTCAAGCTGAGATTTACTCATCTGTTTCTTAAGGCTTTGTAACAATCCAGGGTAAAGTGAAGCAGAACAGAAACTCTTCCAGAGGTGCTTCCTTGTGGGTCATTTTATTTTATTCCTAAAGAAATTTCTTTGGTCTGAAAGCTTGGCATACTCTGAATGTGGGCATCTGTTGATGCATCAATGTTGCATTGTAATTTAGATCAGGAGTGTCATATTAAAGCGGACCTTCCAGTCATTCCCCCTCATTATCCTTTGATTAACATCCTGGACTGGTTTTAGGGGAAAAACAAACAAACACACAGATTTCTTTTGACTAGAACTAAAGAACAGTGTACTGTCGAGGTGCTAATGGGAATTTTTATTGTGTTGGCAGACTAGAGCTATACTGAAGTGAAAGCTACCTCTGCCATCCTTCTAATTGTGCAACTCTACTTGCTAACACTTGTCCTTCGCTGGGTGCACATTTTCCACATTCCTTACAGAGCTCGTTTGCTGATCATGTGTGACTTTCGTCTTGCTTATTAATAATTCATTCAGTAATATCTTTTCTGACTCTCACAAGAGCAACAGTTGATTATTGCACAGTTGGCATTTGTCTTCAGAGAGACTTGCCCTTACTAAATGGTTACATTTCTTTTTAAAATCTCTTCTTTATTCTATAAATTCAACCCAATTCATCATCACACCATTATCGGATTGAAGCAGTATTCTTCTAAAATAATAGTTCTTTATAAACTGGCAGACAGTTGTTTACCTGAGCTTCTAAAGACAAAGTTATGATAGGCTCTGTGCTAAGGTGTCTGCCTTCTGTGGTAAGTGTAAGGTCATATTACAGGGCTTACAGTAAATATGCAGCTGGAAAGAGGGAGTTTCACATTGTTTTCACATTTGTTCTCTAATTTAAAATTTGAGAAGACATGAATGAAAAAACGAGGTCAATTTTGAAGTGATAATTGGAAGAGATGGAGGCTTGCCAGCAATTTTAATAGAATTAGGAATTTACCCAGGAGGTGCTGAAGCAGGATGAAGAAAGCCTCACTGAGAAGTTGTAGATAAAATGTTGGTGAACTCAGAAGCTACTGTGGTAGTACTGCTTGTGATTTGCTTCCTGAAGATGCCAGGACACAAGCTGATCCAATGAAAAGATTAACATGATCATGTTAGTGTTCAGAACATTGTTTAATTGAAACTGTTTTCCCATGGGATTTATAGAATATTTTCCTGACTGAAGTTGATGGTTATCTTTGTTATTATTATTATTTATGCAAAAGTTCTTGCTGACACGATAATCCCTGGTTTAGAATATAAAAATGATTCTTAATCAGATTTTTACCCTTCATGGATGAGGTGATTTGTGCTCTTTCCCAGTATTTGTGTTTTTGGTTTATTCAGGTTCTTTATGAATATCTTTGTACCCCAGACGTATTTTATTACAGCTATTAGGGGAAAAAAAAGCATTTCTTTTAAAATTGTCCCATATGGAAAATTATTTTAAGATCATTGCTAACAATGAGCGATGTTATACAAACCTCTGGGGTTTTTCAAATTCCTTTCAAAGTGATGTGAGCAACATATGAGCTATTCTGAGTCACCATGGGTATGTTCTTAACTTACCTGCCAGGGATAGTTCCACAAGGAACAAACACATTTTGATAGTAAATAATATTTTCACTTCCTCTATTTTTTTTATCAGGTTCTGTTCCCTTCCTCAAACTGCCCACATGCTTCATGTATAGGTTATTTTTCTTATTTTTTTTCTAGAAACAGTATTTTCTTCTGCAATATTCTAAAATCTGTTTTTCCTATAAAGAGATGAGAACCCCCTCCCTTCCTTATGATTTCTTCACATTTGCCATTGTTCCTGTTGGTAAATAGGTTTGCTATTACTGAGAATTTATGCTAAGAGGGTGGGTCAGAGTAACCAGAGATAAATGTGAAGGGCTTGAGGATTTTAAGAGCTCTTTTTCTCTCCTTGCAGCTTTTCGTTATACTTGCGAAAGACAATGGGTGGGTCTGAATATCAGAATGCTTGGGGTTATTTTTACATGTTGTCTGTGCTGTTCACAGCATGCTATGCCGTTTTGGAGGATCTCGAGCCACTCTGACCTTATGGCCCTTCACCATGCCTTGGAACTGGAGTACTTGTAGCAGCTCAGCAGCACTTTCAAACCTCAGAGCCTCCTTCTGCCCATGGATGGGATGCCTGTGTCTTGTGTCAGCATTGGACTACAGAACTTTGTGATTTCAACATGTTGACGTACAGCTGCAATTGGTCTTAACCCTTGCCCTTTCAGTAAACGGAGGAGCATGTCTTTTTCTTCAGAACAGCTGTTGGCCCTGGTACTGCGAGTCCAATGAAAATAAGCCATGCGAGTGTTTGAACAACTCATCTTTACTGTATTTGCTACCAAAAAGAAATAGAGAAGGAAAGAAAGAAAAAAAAAAAAGAAAAGGAAATAAAAGGTTCATACCTGTGAAGAAAAAGAAAAGGACCAGAAATGCTTTGTAGCTTTTAGACTCTTCAATGTGACACACACCGATTCTTCAACACAGCAAACTTGATTGCACAATGAAGACTGAGATTTTTCAAAAATACCAGTGGAGTAATTTTCTTGTAAAGAAGGTTTACTTTATGGTTTCTCATACCCAGGGTACTCTGTACATCTTTACTTATTTATGAACAGACTATATTTTGACATCTTATAACTGATGATATGTATAATAGGATTGAAGGCTATTATAAGCCTTTGCCTTATGGTACAGCAACTACTTTTGATTTTAGCACATTACAGAGTAGTTTAAAATATGTCTAATTTAAACTAATAGGTACATCACTGAGACAATCATGTACAGGAAGAATTTTTTGTGTAAATTTGTAATAATGGATGATTCTTTTACATATTGTTAAGGTAAATGCTATTGAAAGATAGTAATGCCTTGTTGGTGAAGAATGAGGCCACTTGTGCACAAACTGTTGTGCAGTGCCTTATCAACGCGGTGGATATAAATATGTAGATAATGGATTTTTTTAGATAAATTTGTCAAGACCAAAAGCATGGATGTCAAGTGTCAATAGGAATTGGGTTTTGTTCTTTCAGCTGTTTCTCTACTTTTTTCTTCTCACCTACTCTGATTATTAAAAGTTTGATTCCTACCCCCTAACCTTAACTGCCCCAGCACAAAGGAAATACAGATAAAACCCAACTGAAGAAGAGTCCTTTGCTGTCTTCTGTTTCCTCTTTTAAAGTTAACATATTAATTCTTTTTTAGAGTATTGAAAAGTGAATTAGGATATTCATTCCATAAAGAAAAAGGGAAAGTACGCAGATATACTTTAAAATGTGACTTAAACTGGAATCTTGGTACTGATTAGTTTTTGTCTCATCAAAAATGAAGGGAACTATCATCATCATTATTTTTAGAAATTAAAAATGAAAATGTTTTGAAGAAATTGAACAAAAATACTTATATAAATTTAAGTTTTTTAATCCTCTTCCACCAGGAGTCAGATTTTCCTAAGATATAACATCCATTGCCGGCAATGGAAATACTGAAATACTTATCTCCAAGGAGTTAAAATTTGCTTTTGTCTATACCCATTTACAGGACAAACTTAGGCTCTGTCTGTGACTTGTGACTTTTTTAGTCTTCAAGGCCATGAGCTACTTGGTCAGATAAAATGTTAGTCTGACTTTTTGGTTTAAATTGTACCAATTCCCTTTGCCTGATTTAAATCTTTTCCTTAAAAAGAAGCCTCAGCTTTGTTGAATCATTCTCCAGCTTTTCTGCTTGTTTTCTTTTGCTGAGAAGTCCAGCCTTGAAACAGCTACCTGCAAAGCTACAAAGCACCTATGTAGCTACAAAACAACACCCTTCTCTATTGGAGGAATCATATTGCTGCTAGAATTCAATGTTCACGGATTGCTTTATTACCAACACAGAGGTTTCTGCCTACCAAGACTTGCACATGTGCTTTACTTTACCCTGTACGAGTGCTGGAGTTCACGCAGTACTCACATACATGCATAAGGCACACTGTGGGTAGTTTTTAGAACTGAGAGTAAGATTTGCCTTTGTTTCCTCAAAGTAGACAGTGATGGGGGGTTGGTTGTCTTCTTTTTTTTTTTTTTTTTTTAGCTCTTTTCAGTTTTCAGTCACTTGCAGACTGAAAAATAAAACAGTTTCTCTGGGCCTTATTGTACAAAAGTGTGTTGTGTCCACAACTGTGTACAGAATTCTTCTTCAGTAATTTTGTTTTAAATTAATAAAATTGATTTGTGAACGTATTAAATCTTGTCTAAATTCTGTGATATTTTGCTCTCTAGGTCAGGAACAAGGCGACATCTCTCATCTTTGTGCTGTTCCAAGGCAGTAGTTCACCTGCTTGTGCTCAGATGAGACATTCAGTAGGGTAAAAAGTGTATCTGGTTTGTATCTAGTTTATAGAAGGCCCAGTTCGATGGGCAGCAGTTGTTTTGCTTATCAGAAGGGGCAGAATAGGGACTTAGTGTGTGGTGTCCTAGAAATGTGTGCGTAAGTGACCCAGAAGTAAATTCCTGAAAGTTAGGTGCCTCTGAATGTCATCCAAAGCAATCCATGAATCCATGTGCTGAATGGATGAGTCCATCATTCTCTGGGCTACATGAAGTCTCTCATCATCTGAGGACCAACAGGCTTGAACATCTCTGGGAGCTGATGCATTCACTGCTGTGCTGAGGTGTGTTCCTGTGCTGCCCATAAAGAAACACTGATTCTTCTATTGAAATAATTTTGGAGGTTTTGGTGTTTAGGCTTGTGGATGATGACCATGATTTAGAGACATCTTCTTTTATCATTGCTTCCGATCTCAGAGCAGTCTCAAACCAAGAACAAGAAATTGCAAATTTTTCTTAGCTCCAAACATTTGCTTCCAGAACACTGGCAGCCTGTAGCTGAACATTATCTGACATTACCGATGGAGGCATGTAGCCTAAATATGCTGCACTGTGAATCAGCTACTTTGATACGTGAATCACATACCTGTTTTAAAAAAAGTTGCCTCCAGTCCCTCATTTATTTTAAACTTTTGCATCTTAAAATGATTATATGTAGAGTACTGTGGATGTTTTTGAGGTAAAAGAAGCCAGATGCAATTTGTTATTCTGCTGTAACCCATTAGAGCATGAGTTTACAGTGGCAAATCACAATTACAGCTTTACAAACTTTTGCTTATACTGTGAAGATGAAATTGAGCTTTTTGTTTGCATTTCCATCCCTTTCTTTTAAAGCTGACTACCTAACAAATGGATGCAAAACAAGACCAGTCAAGGAACTGCTTCTATGTATGTGACACCACCATTGAAGTTGGATGCTCAGAGTTAAAATTATGTCTATATGTTTTTAGTACAGCACCAATGATGCTGGGAATTAGCCCAGTTAAGTAGTCACTTAAATCCCTTCTGAAGCCTCTCAAGACTCAGAAAACTAGTTATTTTTTAAGGAACTTTGTATGAAGACCCTACTTAAATTGAAATCTTGCAAGAAAGCAGGGATCCCTTCAGAGTGAAGGGCATCATGTTTTGATGTATGTACCTCATAAGCTTGGTGTCTGCTTTTTGGAACATATCAGTACTCCTTGATGTCTCCATTTCTTAGATGCTCACTTATAACAATGTTCAGCTGTAATAGCTTTAGTTCTAAGAACATAATGCATCAAAATCATTAGACATATGTAACTTTGAGGTAGTGACAACAAAGTGAAATTAATAATTATTATTCATGTCTTTTCATGACTGGAAAGAGTGCTCAGTGAGTGGTATCTTTGCCTCAAAATTCTTGCAATGCAAGCCAATAAGATATTGTTAGAAATTGTGCTTTGCCTTTTCCTTCAAATTTCTGCTTTTCTCAGTGTTGTGATTCTTGAATTTTTCCCTGCAACATGAGTAGAGGATGGGTGCCAAGAAACATGTTGCTTTGTGTCATATGTCAAGGGAGAGGCACAGTCCTGCACCAATCTTCCTCTGTTCTTTGACAATGGCAAGGCTGCACAGCTGCCACTTTTGTAGTTCTCTTAGCCAGGAACTGGCTCTAACAAAACCATCCAGTTCTTCTCTACAGGCAAAGGGCTAGAAGAAAAAGGGAAAATGAAGAGGAAAACAGTGAGGTCCCAGGCTGAAAAAAAATGGGTTAAGTGTGAGGGTTGCAAGTCTCCAAGGAGGGTCTGTAGGTAACCAGGGAGGGTCACTGTGCAGATCATCTAGCACTCCCAGATGACCTCCCAGCAGCTGCCCAGTGCTCTGGCCAGGCATGTGATGGAGCAAGGGACTGGTGAGAGACCCCACAGTCTCTTGGCTACTCCATCCCACCATCTTCATAGTGTGGATGGCCAGCATGGCCACAGCAAGGAGGATAACAGTGTGCTGTAACAGTGTGGGCCTCAGATGAGGATGGTTAAAATCAAGAAGGGGCTGGTCACAACCCCTTTTCTGACTCCCCCTGAAAATCTTGCACTGTCCCCATTACCCCTGCACAGTTGGGGTGCAGTCTTTCTGTGTGCCAGGAGCACCACAGTAGAAAATGGAAACCGGTGGGGTACGTGTCCTGGAGTCCCTCCACAGCCTGTTAACTGTGTGAACCTCTCTGTAATACGTATCTATACACACACGCATATATATATATGTTGCCAAGCTTGGTTATGACACCAGATTTTAAATGGTGTGTTACTGAGCCTGTTACCTGACTAACTTTAAAGCAGATGGTTTGCAACAGAAGACACCCCTTACTCTTACTCTCCAGCAGAGCAGGAATAAATAAAACTCTTACATTTGACTACTCAAGTCATCCATCTCTATAACTGTTTGTCAACGTTTTTTTTTTGTGTCAGCGCAAATAAACTTTTACATTCTGATACACTGAGGAAAAATATTCTTTTCATATTGTACTAATATTTTACATTGCCATTTCTGGATTTTAAATGGCTATTAGTTCCTACTAATGGTGTTAGAATAACAGCAGAAGGAAAACAAAAGATTTGGATTTACCCAAAGGAAAATAGAGCTCTGCCAGCTCCCATGGAAGCCACATGATATTGCCAGCTAACACCTTGTGGAAGTCAGCCCAAGGCACAAGTATGTATGCTATTAGCGGTCTGCCCTTTCCATTGCTTCACCGCCACTGGCAGGTTTTTTTGCTGGGAAGAGGCATTTGTGGCTTTGTTTCTCACCCACTCCTTGAAATATTTTGCATGGACTGCTGTCAACTGCTCCCTGAAGGGCTGGCCTTTGACACTGTGCTTTTTCCAGTCTCATGTATAGATGCAGCATTATTTTCCAGAGTGTGGATTGAACCATTTGCAAAGGAAGCCCCAGTCTGCTTCATTTTCTTCATTGCCAACACATGTCAGAATTGACAAGGAAGTGAGGTGAGATTTAAAGATTGCATTAAACTGAGTAGCTGGGAGTGCAGAGACAGGAAAGATGATGCAGAGGAGGTAGAGCATGGTTAGAAAGAGAAAGAAAAAATATAATTTTGTTTGAAAAATATGGGATAAAAAATCTGGGGTAAAATAATCCAAAGTGAGAAGTAAGGAAGAATGATGAGTTGTCCGGCATAGAGGGAATTGTCTTAATGCTTAGGAAAGCAAATTTCACTTCTTGGCTCTGCCACAGAATGACCCAGATATGTTGCTAGGGCCCAATCCCGCAAAAGGCTTGGGCTCAGCAAAGCAGTGTCCCAGTGACTGGCCACCATCCAGAGATTCAGCTGCTCATGTGTGCTCTTCATGAAGAGAGCTGGGAGCCTAAGAGAAGAGCTGCTGAAGCCAGCTGCCAGCACCACAGCTGTGCATCCTGCCCTCACCAAGAGCTTGGCTACCACCTCTCACCCTTTGGCTGACAGCTGGGAGCCCTTTCCTGTGCAGGAGCAGAGGCTGCCTGTGCTAAGACACATGGCAGGAGGTGGCCCATGTCTTGTGCGGCTCCCACTGCTCACTCCCTCTGCAGAAGCATAGTGATTAGTGGCCACTCAAACAGGATACCGGTGACTTTAAGCCAAGTTGATTCTCAACCTTATCCAGATGTATATGTTCTTCTCTTGGGAGTCTGCTTGTTGTTAATACCCTCAGAGGATCACAGAAATTTTGTGGGAATGGAAGAACACGGTAAAAAGGCAGCCAGCAAGCATTCAGGCTGTCAGAGAAGCACACAAGCATGATGTTTACAGAGCAAGAATACTTTGCCTCTGTATAGCTGCTAAATGCAAAGTAGAGAAGGTCCTGGGAGCTGGCACTGAAATCTGTGCTGCTGTCCCTGAGGCATCACTCACACTGCCGAATTACAGTGGTGCACTTTGCTTAGCGCAGCAAAATCCAATAGGTGGACTGAAACAGATTCAGTGGGAGACAGAAACAGTACCCGTTTTCCCTCCTATTGTGGTTTAACCACAACTGGCAACTATGCATCACACAGCTGCTTCCTCACTTCCCTTGTGTCAGGATGAGGGAGAGAACTGGAAAGGTAAAAGTGAAAAAACTCAGGGGTTGAGATAAACAGTTAAGCAGGTAAAGCAAAAGCCCCACATGCAAGCAAAGAAAATGAATTCATTCACCACTTCCCACCACAGCTGGTATAGAATGCATATCCCTGTGGTCAGTTGAGGTCAGCTGCCCCAGATGTGTTCCCTCCCAACTCCTTGCGCACCCCCAGCCCACTCGCTAGTGGAGTGGTGTGAGGGGCAGAAAAGGCTTTGACTCTGTGTAAGCACTGCTCAGCAGTATCAAACACCTCCCCGTGTTATCAACACAATTTTCAGCACACATCCAAAACCTAGTCCCACACCAGCTACTATGAAGAAAATGAACTCTACCCCAGCCAAAACCAGCACACAGCCTCTCCAGAGTAAACAAATGCAGTTCTCAGTACAAAGATGCAACTGAATAGAAATAAAATCATGATATTCCCTTTTACCTCAGTAAATGCTGTCATTCTAGAATGGATTATTAATTTTTCATTAAATTTATGCTCCAGCTCCTAAGTCTATCTACGCAGTCACTATTTATATGTGACTCACTAGACATTCAATAGAGCATCTGTCACAGATATCAGAGGTCTACTTTCATGTCACTTGGTGCTTGTCATTAATTTGGGGTCACAGGAGGTTAGTCCAGTAATATCTCTGCTACACAGCACTCCACTACGCTACACTGAGACACACTCTAGGACTGCTCCTGATGTTTTCTTATAAAACAAGAGTTTGAAATTCAATTAAACAGGCACAGATTTATCCCCAGTAACAGCCTTCCTGAAGCATGTTTGGTTTGAGACAGAAAGTATTTGACCAGGAGTTGAAAAGAAAACCTAAACTGTACAGTTATTTCTCCATAAGACAAGGAAAATAAAATGAAAACATAAACAAGCAAGAGTGCAATATCCCTTTTAAATGGCAAATGTATGGAAAAAAATAAATGTATGTGATTGTTAGCAATTCTTTTTTGTGTTCCTACAGCTCAGCTGAAATCCACCTTTCAGTAAACTTTTGGTCCAGCATTCTCGGACACTTGCTCTTGTGCCACCTGATTTCCCCTCCTATTGCTCCAGTTGCTGTGTGAACTGGAGGATTTTGCTGAGGGTCTTTGGGCATTTCCCTGCAGAAGACCAAAACCAGGAGATGCATGCGCAGAGCAGGTAACAGAGCCAATGTTAATATCTTCTTGGGAGGGAAGATGTTCTTATGACCATTGACTGTCTTGCTTACAATAAGCAGCAAGCTAATATATTTGCATGTTAGATAACATCTGAGTAGTTCAGCTTTTGAACTGTTTTTTGTGATTTTCTTTCTTACAGATAAGCAGAATTGGAATTCATTTATAATGCCTATAAATTTACTTCCATTGAAGTCAAAGACTCAATTTCCATCAAAACCTGAACATAAACTGACTATTACAAATTCCAGACTTTGTGTCACCCATTGGTTTCTATAAAAGTTATGGGCATCTGTGCAGATCTGTAACTGCAGCAGACCCTGGAAGCTTATTGGTATTTTTGCTTAATATTTGCTCTTTTTTCCACTTGGAATAGAAAAGAGACAAACCTGATGAATGCTATGGCAACCCAGAGCCAGAGATTTTTCTGAAGACTTTTATTTGGTTCTTGAACCTTGTTTTCCTTGGGAATGTGGTTTGATGCTATTTCCTCCTTCCTGCTGAGCAGTCCAAATCCTGAGCTGGGCTGCTGGGTGATGAGAGAAGACGCTGACCTCATGCTCCTTTTTTGTATTTTTTTTTTATTAACCGTCTTTTCTCCCACATTTGTCTGTAAAGAACTGATCTTCTATGATCCTGTTCTTGCCATTTGAACTTCTTCCTACTGGGTGCAATATCCTCCTCCATATACTATGATACCCCAATGTTTTAAACATTGACATCTGAGACAGAAGCTATTTAATGCTCCCATAATCAAGTATAATACATTTCCTTCTGTTCTGAGATGGAGAATACCGTACCTGAAATGT
Source organism: Psittacus erithacus (assembly GCA_009867235.2). Lineage (NCBI taxonomy): Eukaryota > Metazoa > Chordata > Aves > Psittaciformes > Psittacidae > Psittacus > Psittacus erithacus. The sequence goes on from WYDI02017173.1 coordinate 53,383, forward strand.
GCAGAAAAGTTACAGTTCAGACACTAATATTTTCCACAGTCTTCTAATTACTCTTTCATCTGTACCAAATATAGGCTGATGTTCAAACCTTGTGTAGAACTCTGGCAGGACTTTGAATGCTTACGTTGTCTCTGGTCAGGTTTCTAAAACCATTCTAGTAATTTTGAAAACACGCTGGCAAAAGGAGTCTGTTCCACAAGACACTGGTTTAATTCTTAGACAGTGGCTTTCTGCTGAATATTTGTGGCATCATTCTAAAGTGTGGAAGTACATGGGATTTCTAAACCCTCAGTTTCCTGGTGGGAAAAGTTCTGGACAGATGGTTTTACTATCCAGATGACAAACTAATTGACAGTAATTTTGTAGAAATAAAAATCTTATTTGAAATGATGACCTAATTGTTATTTAAAAGAATAGACCATTGTAAATGCTTCATTGTGTAACATAAATCTAACGATGAGTTATGAATGCTGCTTTCAAATCAATCTGTTAATTGCATTTTATTAAACTTGTAGGTGAGATTCAGGGGGTTCTGTTCATTAAAAGACATAAAACATAAGGAGATTTTTGCTCTCATATATGGAAAAAAATAATTTAATCCACTTCTGTCTAACTGGAAATGGAAAGTAGACCCCCTTCATTCATACCTTGAATCAAAAATGAGGGACAGCTGCAGTCTGAGGTTAAAACAAATTATTCCCACAGTTCAGTAGAAATTGAGATTTGGATTTCATCTCTCTTGATTTACAAATCCACCTCAATAGCCAAATGACATTGCTGTTAATCTACAACAAGGTAACAAAGTGAGAAAAGCTAACTAAAATGCAGTATATCTGTGGCTGAACTGGTTCATGAACATGCTTAAGCACATGTAACAATTATGCCCTAGATTTCTAATCCATGTGTTTCCATTCCCAGTTACTCAGATTTCACTTGCAGCATCAGTTGCAGAGTTAGTGTGGGTATGCAAAGTTTCCAAATGGACTGAGGGCCACCATGTGTCCTTCCCACCTATCTTCAGAAAGACTCTGCTGTGAATCTGCAGAAACCAGTATTCCAGCCACCAACCACCTTCTTCTTCTATCATTTGTGTGCCACAATGAATCAGGAAACAGATGCAGCAGCTTATGAGTCCATGCCCATCTTGCACATTAACAGCCTCGATACTGCATATGCAGGGACTGTTCTGCTATGGCCAGGTTAAAGCTATTCAATATATAGCCCTATTCCATGTATCTACAGTATACATTCTTTAGCTCCTTTGGTCTTGATCTTTTAGCATTACATAATAGTAATTTCCTGTGTTCCCAGTTAGTGTTGTAATGCTGCAAGAATGTGAGTTGTGAAATGGCAGAGCTGTGACTTGTCATGGAATATTGGCTCTTCTACACAGGTTGGATTCCTGTTTATTATATTCAAGTCAAGTCACTGAGTCACATGGCAGGTCCTCATGTCTCAGTCATATCTTCACTTGAAAGAGAACTTTCTGTTTCATCTTTAAGTTCAGTGTTTTCCAAAGGAGGCTTGTTTAAAATAAACAAAATACCAGGTATTTATGTCTATAGCTAGAAAAAAGGCTTTGTTTCAAACTCATCACAACACTCCTTAACAAGAGTGGGCAAAATGTAAGCCCATCTAAAAAATGCCAGGAGGAAACAATTGCATTAAGTGCATAAATAAAATTGATCACTGGTTCTCCAAAACGTAGATTAAGCATGATGTTAGTGATATAGCCCATGAAAAAATAAACTATGGAGCCGTAGTGATCAAACTATAACCAAGTCTGGCATCCTTATATATTCTTGTAAACCTACAGTGGTTTATAGTTTTCTTTGCTGCAAAGAGGAAGGCAAACAAATATAAACCAAAAAGCACTGCTATGATTTGAAATTAATCAGCCAAAAGTTGAGCCCATGTAACTGTGTCATTTTATTTATCCATCAGCACTGATGTTTTGTTGTGCCAGAACTCCGGAAATCCTCGCTTTGTAGCAGACAGTAAATCCTAAAGAACCATGTTTTAGTAGCACTAGTTGGCACAGCTGCTGAAAAGACCAAAGACCCAAAAAACCCAAATAGGATAATGGTAAAAGCCTCTGCCCGCAAACCTAGCTTGTGGTCTCTGCAACTTTTCCACAGCATTTCAGCTTACCAGATGCTGACTGCATCAGTCTGCAAATACTCTGTTATTCCTGCAAATACTGTACTATTCCTTCATTTAAGAGTTTTTGAGGAGGCTTTATTGATAACAATCATTCTGGATCTTTAAAAATAAAAGGTTAGAATAGGATAGGACTAAAAACAGCAAAATAAATAAATTGCTCCGTTTGAATAACACAACCAATGGAAAAACAGCAATTATTTATCTCTCAGAGACTAAAAATCAGGCAGCACTTTGGGAGAAACAATAAGTCAGGCTAGGAGAAATTATTTGGCTTAGACAGCATGCTGCATGCCATGCCAGCACCTGTGGTTAATTTTAGAGTCCATATTATCTGAAATATCTTTTAATAATTTGGCTGGGGCTTAACCCACCTCTTTCCAGAGTGGGAAAGAGAGCAGCAGGAAGTGCTCCACAGCCGGAGCAGCTGTGCTCAAATGCAGCATGGCCACATTTGACCCTCTTCTGATCAGGGATCTTCACTTGTGCCTTTGTTGTGCTTTCAGGGACAGCTAAGTCCCTTCAGAGCTACAGCTACAATACTGAGCACTGTGCAGAGTTCTACAGCATGTGCATCCTTCAGACACTGCCTTAGGTCCCATAGGAAAGCAAAGCATGAATATGGCCAACAGCAAAAAGCCCCTATCCTTGTCAACTGTTGTCTTCCAACCAATGCACATAATGGAACTACATTTTCCAGGTTGATACCTTTCATGAGCCAACAGTAGTTTATTAGAAGGAGAACGAGAACTGATGCAGCTCCAGTATCCAGGATGGCTGGGGTATATCCTCTGATTCCCCATGTCGTACTAAGTAAGTGACTTACTAACTCTATCTAATGTTTCTTACCTCTTAGTAAAGAAAATACCATACGCAATAGTTGCTGGAACACTGGCACAGCTGTGGAGCGTTGTGTCCTTCTCTGACATACAAAAAGGTCAAATGTTTTCAGTGTTGTCAGTATTTTATTGTATGTACATTTCCATTTTAATGGTAGTGTTTTTTCAATTTCAATTGTTTTATTTTCTTTACTACCCACAGATCCCCGTGGAACAACCAGATATCTTAAGGTTTATGAGACAGTCCACCTCCTTCTCTTCCTCCTCCTGCTGAATTTTTGTGTTCCTTGAGTGTGTGCCATTGTGGCCTGGCTCTGTCTTTCCATGTTGCGTTTAGGCTGCAGTAATAGGTAGAGAAAATGGTCATCTTTGGTGACCACACAGGAAAAGTACAACATGGACATGAGATTTCCTGCTCACCCACCCCTTTAAATTCAAGGCTAGTGGCTCTGCAGGGAGGAACTTCATCTCTTGTTGAATTTGGTAAGATAGTCACAGGAAAAATCCTCCTACAAGCAAAGCTCATAATTCCACCTCTGCCCCTGGCTGTGGCTCCCATGTTGGCTGGTCAAAATGTGTGTGCCAGATAATTACAGCCCAGTGGCTTTTCACATTTCATGAAATTTGAACTGGAATTGAATACTAGAGTTACTGTGCTAGCTAAATGTAAGGGTGTTGTGAAAGGTTTGCTTTTGTCTGAAGAAAATGACCTGAGTGTGAGGGACAAAGAAAAAAATAGCTATGCAGAAATAGCTGCTTCAATTCCAGTATCATTAGACCAGTCCTGAGGCCACTTTTCTCTCTCCCTTACTAAATATAATCCTTAATTTTTCATAAACATCTTTTTCTTCCTCATATTTTTCGTGCCTGATTGGCTACCCAGTAATTGGGATTGCTGGGCAAGGAGTAGGGGAGCTGAATTGTTTTTCCCCCTCAATATTTGCTTTTTTACAAATCATGAGGTTAAGTGGGAAGGAAGCCTTGACAGTATGAGCATTTGATTAAACAATTGTTAGAAATAATATGTAAACAGTTTTCCATAATATTTGGTCTAAATATAGTATCTAGCAAGTCAGCTACTTCCAAAGCTGTGAGTCTTAGTGATGCATACCAGCAAGAGCTAGTGCTTTGGAGGTTCTTCTGGATGGTGCAAAATTGCTTAATAGGGATTTATTCATTAAATAAACGTGAACCTTTAAAGACCTGTCAGGTGCCAGCAGAGATTACAAACTCCATGAGCAAAAGGGAAGACATTACCCCTTCTACCAGCTGACCTCCATGTGTTGAAGGATATGCTGCCAGAGCAGCAGCGTCTAAGGAACAGATTTAGTTTAGAAATCCTTCTCTCTTGGTTTTATTGTCAGCGTATTTGTGTGCGCACCACAGCCTGGGTCTTTCAAGGAGGCTGGGATGACAGTACCTGTCTCACTCAGGATGATGTCATTTCTGGCCTGATTCATGACCATACAAAAAGGCTCACCTGTTATAAATTGCCAAGAAGAATGTGCTCAGGCTGTGAGCCAAAAAAAAGAAAAATAATTTGTTGGGGATTTCTTTCTCTGCTGATGGATAAATGGAAGCAGAACTGGAACATGGAAGAACCACTCTAATTTTTCTGGAATATCTAGGTTTATCCAATTGTCTAATGCTTATTCTGTCTATGTAATTTCTAATAATTTTGGTTTAAATCATACATTTCATTTGATTTTGTTAAATGTAATATTCCTGTGCAATTCCTACACTATTTTTCTTCCTTCACTTCATGAGTCCAAGTTCTTCTGGTTGCAGTAGAACTTTGCTCTGCTGGTATCTACACTTGTCAGCTGGGGAAAACAAAATGCCTTCTATACAAGGTGAAATTTTGCATTCTCATCTACCCACCTGCTCTAGGTGCCTGCAGTCACTGCTCATCATACCTGTACTAGTCCCACTTTTCTCTAGGCTAGCTCTTGCCCATCCCAGGTGTTGCTTTGGTGCCTCCCTCCTTCCTTCAGAGCACTCCCAAGCAGCAGCAAGGGGAGAAGCTCTTGGTCTGTCATTTGCACCTGCAGTAGAGTACTAGGAATGCTTTTTTGGGTTTGGAAAGCATTTAGTCAAGCTAAATCATGTCAGCTATTTTCATTTGTACCCAGAAATTGATGATTTTTAGAAGGAAAGCACATAAATCAGGTGGAAATTGCTAGAAATGTTTTATTCTTACCAGCATGGAGTAAGAAAATTTGTGGCCTGACATTGACAGAACATGGCTTTCCTGGGTTAAAATACATATTTACCTCTGCTACTGGTTTAGAAATGCTTTAGGAATACACAAAGGATTTTTAAAAATAAAAGCATGGTACCTCAGGGAGTACCGCTAGTTTAAATAGCACATGAAAAGTATTTATGAGCCTTTTTTTATGAGGTGGTCAAAGCAAAGATCATCCAGCATGTAACACAAGACTGGCTAAAGAAGAAAGGTTTTTCAAAACCACATTGGAGAGTTGAGCATGAATGGAATTTTATTTCAGTCTCTATTGCTTATTTAAATTAATGATGTTTCCAGGTGGAGTCTAAATGATAATACAGATCAAAGTGAGTTTTGCCAAGGAGCTGGACACTAGACTATTATTCAAAGAATGTTACTGACTAATGTTGAAATAATCCTTAACAGAGAATAGGTTTAGTGAAAGGAAACTTTTAAATAGTTTCAAACATTTTCAAATGCACTGGAATTATGTCAACTTATTTTTTAGCAACGGAGATGAATACTCCTGAATACATACCTTAGCAGCAGATCTCCCAGTATTTATCCAGCATGTCTAACCACAGCAAAATGCCGAATAAAGGTCATTCTGACTTTTTTGGTCAGGCAGTACGACCTCGGTAGTTCCTGCTGTGTTGTTATAAAGTTAATGAGGTCTTCCCTACTAGAGGAAGAAGCTCCAGTCCATCCTTAGGTCAAAGGATCACCTCCAGGTTTAATTCCTGAGATTTACCAAACCTTGACCCATTTCATGGAGCTCACAGAAGGGTTTAAAGTGCTACCACTCCAGAGTGGTCTCTCACACACTTTCCTTCCACTTTGTACAAACTCACTCACACTCTGATTCCAACTTTTGTCTTCCTGTCCCTAACTTTCGTCTTCCTGTCCCTAACTGTCGTCTTCCTGTCCTTAACTTTCTTACCTCCATGCAGGTCTCTGAGCTAGAGCATTCATTACAGAGACTTGCCATTCCAGGTGTTTTCTGAGGTGTTAAAAGTCTAAGGTCCCTACTGACCAAACACACCAATCTCAGTAAGGTGAGCTTTATAATTCTTGAACTATACCTCACTAACCGGAGAGACTCTGCCACCTTCACATTATTCCTTGTTTTTGCATTAAGCTTCACTGTAACTGTGCAAGTACTTAAAAGGATTTTGAGAATGGATTGATGAGGAAAACTGGTGAAAGGGCATTCTTTTGTTTCTGCCTTAATTATGCATGTACATATTTAGCTAATTAGGACATTCATTTGCAATTATCTTTGCAATCGCTTTGCTAGTAAGTAGGGCAGAATTCAAGAAGATTGATTACAATAGAACTAGCCTTAACTGCTTAAAGTAAACATGGACATAAAGCCTCAGGGTATCCAGAACAAACTTTATCTGAAAAAAAAAAGAAAGAAGAGACTTTCTAGCATGTTATTTGTGTGACTTCATTGTGAATAAGGTTGGTTAACCAATCTGAGTGCAAAATAAGATACAAAAAAATATTTTTTACCATGTTTTGTATTGTTATTTTTAGCTGGGGAAACTTCTATAAAGCTGGTATCGTTGTTGACTATTTTGTAACTTCAAACCACAGCCCCCTACAGGAAATGCAAATAAATCCTGCCAAGGATGGCATGGAACTTCAATAACCTTAAAGCATTTTACACCTAAATGAGAGCATCTGTGGAAGGGATTAGCATGCTGTAATCTATGTGCAGTGACTTCCCAACTTGCTTTAACTTTCCCCTGTGTTCCTAGTCAGATAAGCAGGCATGGAAAGAACCTGGGCTGTGCTGGTTCAGTCACTTCATGGAATGATTGCGTGGATCTGCTTGTTTGAAAGCAATCCTGCACAGACACTCCTTGATTTTGGTAAAGGAGCTTCACTGGACAGGCTTGCAAGGCTCATGGCAACATTGCAGCTGAATAGGTTTTTCAGCAATTCATCGTTAGTGATGAGGACAGTATGCCTGTCTTGGTAACTATTGTTGCTCAAGAGCATGCTGTTGACTATGGTAAGGGAGATTAAAAGCATCTTAAAATGAAACATCTGCAGTCTCTCAGTTGTTATTCATTAACATTTCATTGTTCAATCTGTTTTATTGATTTTCATAGTGCATAAAATACTCAAAATGTGCTGAAAATCTGACACCAAATGAAAGAGCTATGTATAGAGGGAATCATGAACTCTAAGGAATGGATACAGCGAAACAGGCAGTCTGAAACAGGCTGAGCATGAATTCACTGAAAGAAGCGGACTAAGCTGCCGCCCTTCATTTAAAAATGCTGAAAAAACTATTAAGTGCCCCTGCAGAAGTATGTAGCTGAAATGATAGCAGCCTTCTAAATCAGAACACAAGCTTGTGCCTTCACTCAAAGAGATGTAAAGTCCTGCTCAAACATGTAAACAGTTTGGACAGAAAGGCTTTGGCCCAACATTAAGTGGGAAGTAGCTGGACATGCACATGGACTTGTGTGTGTGTGCTTTTGCTCCTTGTAGAAAGGGCTGTGCATAGGCAGGAAGCTCAAAAGCAGAAAGGAAGCTGAAGAATGGCCTGATCCACTCCAGTCATCAAGAGGAAAAAGAGCTTTCGTGGAGAAGCTGCCCTAAAAATTTTGCTGCTTAAACCAAATTTGTCTCCCATTGCTTATTACCTGAGTTTAAGAAGACAGGACTTGTAGCCAGAGAGAACTGCATACAAGACTTCCTTATAAATTTCCCTTCTTAAAGAGAATAACCTCCAAGTCTCCAGTTTTTTGGCATAGCCAATCAAGTTGAAAAGGATAACAATATAATCTGCATGAACAGTACAAACTGTGCCTGGTGGTCAGGGAGCCAAACTGGCATCATCCAAATCCTAGGGAGGCCAATGGGATGACTCTGATTTCACCCAAAGTGTGCTTTGGGTCAAGTCCAGCAGTAGCATATGTATTGCCTAAGTGTATATTGCTTCCCTTGCAGGGTAACCATTGTTTTAAGTTTAGTGGTTATGAAACAGCAGCACTCCGATTGCAAAAATGTTACCCTGTCACTATGCTGCTAGCTAAAGACAGAGAAGATGCTTTATGTCAGTGAAGCACTTTATCCTGTCAAGGACCATTCCTGCTCTGCAAAGCAGGGGCTGTATCCAGGTCAGGGCCATGAACATACACAGACAGCATGTGTCCCGACAGGGATGGGAGCATCTAAGGCCTCCAGGCAAACTTCATGAAGTTCCATAATGTGATTCCCAGACCATTTTGGACACTCTTTTCCCTTCGACTTCATGTACAACAATGCCATAATGGGATTCTCAGTGTGTCTGGGCTCAGTGCCATATGAACAGTAGTTGTATCCTGGCAAAGGAATAGTCTAGCCCTAGGCATTGCCTTTCTGTACTTTGGGAGTATTTCAGGTCTGCCACCTTCATGAAATTGGTCAGAGAAGAAGATTTGGCTAGGTCTTGCTGAACACATTAATTAACATTCTTGTTAAAGCGCCTGACTTTTTCTGTAGCCTTGCAATGTTATTTGCAATAAAGACTATCAGCTTTTCTCTATGGGAGCTTAACTCTGACCACCTTCTATTCCATTCTCCTAGAGCTCTTTTTGCTTTGATTTTTATTTATGTTGCTCAATAGTCCAAGCATACATAGACAACTATCTGTCTCTCTCTAGAATACAACAGGCACTTATCTGGCACTATAAATGTAACAATGATATTAATGAAGCTTTCTCTGTTTATTTGAACACACCTGGTAAACCCAAGGGAAAGGCTGAATGCAGCAACTTATTTCATTAAAAGAAAACTGATGTTTTATTTAACTCAATAATTAAAAGTTTTACAAAGATCACCTCAGGGTGTTTTTTTAATAGCTAGGTTTCAACTGAATGCCCAAATCAACAGGTATATAATTGTCCAAGAGAATAATTTTAATATAAGCAATAAAGTTTCTTAGAGATTCAGATGTTTCCCTTAAGACACGAGAAGTGTTTCTATAGAGATTATGATTACTGTATAAATTAGTCCATCATTCTTCTGAGCACAAACTAAGGCTCCCAAATCATTTGAATAGACAATTTACTGCAGCAGGTCAGTAATGACATGGAGCTGTAAAACAACGGTAGTCATCTGGTTTAGCTCCCGTTCAGAGAGGATTTTTGCCTCTTGGAAGGGCAGTATGTTGCTTAAAGTAGAACATGGAAAGAAGAGAGATGCCAATTACACAGCTGTCAGGCTGCTTTTCTTGTTTTTTCTTTTTAAATAGGCTAATTTTTACAAACTGAGGATTTTTAGGGGGACACGGGAAAAGAAGTTAGCTTAGGGTAATGCCTTGGGAGCAGTTAATTAGTGATTACATAGCATGAAAGGGGGATTAAACTCTTCCTTTTTCTTGATGGAATAGATGCTAGCTCCTGCATGGTCTATTCCCAGCCTAGTGCAGAAACTTGACAGCTCTTCTTATGCTGCCCCTCCAATTTCTGACATTAAATTTTACCCTTTCAGTGTCCTCCCAATCTTACCTTTTTTTTCTCCTTCATGCTGCCATTTTCCAGATTAAATAGTTCCTATGCTTTTTGTGACAAATCACTTCTCCTTTCTGTATTCCTAAGGGAAGAAATAGTTGTTATGGTGGGGCACATTTCTCTTATGCATGACACATTTACCTTGCAAAGCTTGTGGTGCCAGAAGATGTTACTCACCATGACAGATGTTTTCCATGCCAACACAGCCTTAGCAGTAAACATGGCACATGTTTCCTGATCCGTTTCAACACAGGGTTAGTGGATTACCTCAAACCATACTGATGAGTTTTGAAGTTTATCTGGCCACATTTATCCTGAGCGACCTGGATAACATGGAGCTGAAGGCTAGGAGAAAGCACAGTGATCTGGCAACGGAGAAATGAGGATGGTTAGGTCTTCAAGTGCTCCAGTTTGATCTGGCAGAAGATGCTGTTCCATGCCCCAAACTTAACTTTTCAAGCAAACTTTGATCCCTTAGTATTTTATGCCTCATCTTGTATATATTTAAGAATGGCTTAAACTAACTGCAAGGCAGGGATCTCATGTAAGTACATGAGTTACACCTGGCGTCAGTTACACAAGTACTGAGCAGGTAAGAGCTTGGCCTTTTGTAATTTAGGCATGCGTGTGATGCTGTACATATGTTAGTGACTACATGTGAGCGCTTCAGTGTAAAGGAGAACAATCATAATCTTAGTAAAATATGAACATGAATTGTTATAGAATTACCATAATAGTGTTTATAGTAGTAGATATAAATGGTACCATGAGGCTGATTAAAGCTAAAGAGCTACTTTTCCTGCTTGCTGATTACAATTAGCTCTTCGCTGAATTGCTTGCCAAAGGACTCCATTAAATTACAGTCAATTGACCTTACAGGCTGTATTTTTAGCATACTTTGAATGTACAGCTGAAGTTTTTCACATGGAGAACTACACATGCTCTGACCACAAGTATAGTGACATGAGTGGAATAATCTACCTACAAGAGCAGAAATAGGTAAGGCTTTGTACATACTGTTATATTACACATTTATAAGCACACATGTGCTTTTAAAGGTCCAAATCTATCAACTGTTTCTCTAGCTTGTGGATAAGTCCCCATCAGTCTGCTCTCTCAGTTAGGTATGTCATAGGATTACATTTCAGGAGTTTGAGGGGAGGTCGTAATTTCTGTGTTCATAAGGGACACCAATTGAAAATGTGATCTGGGTGTTCAGGTTCTGAAAGCTCATATACTGCTCATGGTAATTTTTAAGACACTGTACTTGTACTTGATCAGTCCTTATTTTCAGCATAAGAGCAGAGCCTTTCACTTCACAAATCTCACTTTCTCCATTTCTCTCCTCCAAACAAAACTTCCCTCTCCCATTCCAGTAACAAACCCTTGTACCATAGTTGATATATAGCCAGCTCTGCACTTTGCTAGTACCTGCTTTTGCTTTTGTAACTCAGCAGGGTCTACTGCTTCCTCCTAGTCCCACCTAAATTTCACAGAAATTTTCACACCTCTTCTTTGTTTTAGGATTTGATACCCCTCAAAATGGTGTTCGTTGCTGATTTTCTTAAAGAACCATGAAGGCTGATTTTGATCTTGCTGTGAATCTGAGCAAATAAGATTAGCATTTAACAAAAAACTCTTTTACAAAGCCCTCAAGACTAAATGCAATCATGCGCATTCTGAGAGCTGCAGTCATTTGTCTTTGGCTTGTTTTTCCCAGAAATGACTGGCACAGTCGTATTTTCTCATAAGGGCATTTGGCTCTACTCTCACTTGGCTGGTCTTGGGAGATGATTTCAGTTACAGTTTCATCTGCCAAGTCTCATACTCCCTTGTGACCTAGTTTGGATTTTAGTTTTCCAGCTAGGCCACCTGCCTAGTGTTAATTAGGTATAGCTTCCTTTTTACATGCAAAATTGTTTTAACTTCATGAGCTGGCACAGATTTGCATGGGCTTCCCTCCTAGTCCTACTGTACAAGCAGCACTGCCTGCCTAGTCCTGTCATCTGCACTATAAAATCATCCAGGCTCAATCAGATATGACAAATTGTTCAAGGGGAAGGGGTAGGAGAAGAAAAGCAGTAATTAACTTTTGTGTTTCCCACTTTGAGGCTGTTGTGCTCTCTGGTCTTAGAAAATCCTCATCTGAGTTGCTGGTCTTTCTTCTAAAAAGTTGCCATTTTTAATCCCAAGCTGAAGGAGAGGTAAAATATCTTTAATATGCACTAGAAGTCCATGTGCCCAGCTATTTATAATCAAGCTATACAGCACTGGCAGGGCTGCTTTTTCACACTGAGACTCTTTGCTGTCTACTTGTTACTATATCAGACTGTACTGATTATCCTGTTTCTCTGATAAGTACTCCCAGCAATCTGTGCATCCTACCCAAACTGTCCCTGTTGTAACTGGTGTTATGGGAACTGTTACAGGCACGCACCATGGAAGAACCCTCCCAGACAAGCTACATGTTACTGAGGCTAGCCGCCAGCCTGGTCCTCACGAGGATGCCACATAGGATTCTGGGTTTACTCTGGTCTGAATAAATAGCCAGACTTATTTTCTCAGTGTCTTTTTCTTGGCATTGGTTTACTGTCTGTTCTCCCTTCATAGCAGCCTTTTGCCTCTGGCTCTGACCAACAGATTTCCCTACAGGTTATACAGAACTTATTTCCCTGGATTTTTTTTTTTTTCTGCTTCTTGGACTCAAGATTCAACAAGTTCACTTGTTGGAGGTTTGTCATTGTTGATAAATGGTGGTAAAGGTGGTAAAAAAATGTTTATCTTTTCTAATGTCCTGTCTCAATTGCCTTCTAATCCATCCTAGCAGAAAATGCCTATTTCTTGGTCAGAGCTGTATTGCTTGGTTATTTCAGTGAGTGCTTGGTTACCTTGAGTCCGCTAGAATTGTCACCACGCCCAGAGTTTCATGTGAAAAACTAATCATCAAACCTGGGAATCCCTTTGTGTTATGACAAAGTTTCTGCTAACACTTCTTGCAAGCAGTGACAAAAGCAACCAAGATCCACACTGAAAACATTATTGTTTAAGCTGTTTGGCACAAATGCTGTTTAATACCAAATGATACCATGTCATACACTGATGCTGAGTACGTACCTTTGGATTCTGGCAGAAACAAACATGCATGTATGTGTGTATAGTATACCTGCTTATGTGTCTTTCTTTTTTCATTCAGTGCATGTCATCTCTGCAAAATTTCATTGACCAGTGGCTTAGAAACCCAGAGGTACTGTTAAGTTCCACTACTATGAACCACACAGTTTCACTGAAAAATTCCAAACTCACTATATCTAACTAAAACAGCAACTGTTTTCAGAAAGATATTCAAATTCTCACATAAGGATTTAAAGTAGAATTCACTTCTAGCTATGAAAGAGTCAGATCCTTCTTGTACAGCAACCTCAAGGTATACTCAGAAGATTTTCATTTTAAGACCACTCTTTGAGCAACTAAAACTTCCCTTAAATGTACTTTGGTTCTCAAAGGAAACCTAAGCTAGGTCAGATTAAAGATCTAGTTTTCAGATGGTTAAAATGAAGTGAAACAAATTTTCTCTCTTTTCATCAGTGCAAATGTACTAACTTTTCTGGCTTATCATTTAAGATGGAAATGACAACTGTCAGTTTTGAGTCAGCCATGTTAGTCTTCATCTATATGGGCCCTGTCCCTAAACTGTGCAATTTTGAAAATGCTAATTCGGACAACATCATGGGTGCTGTCATCAGTTTGCTGGGACAGGTGACAGCAAGACGCCACCTGATGCCTTTTTTTGCTTCTATACTGTGCAAGTTAGATCTCGAGTAACAGTACAAGTGTCCAGAAACCAAGTGTTTCACTATAGAGAGAGTAGTTGTACTACAAAAGGCCTCATTTCTGAATTTGGGTTAAATTAGTCTTGATTTTCCTCAGATACTTTTCAATATGTAACAAGAGACCACCCTGTGAAGAACCAAAGTCAGTAAGGCCAGACAGTTCAAAGCTCACACACTTTGGGCTCCAACCCAGAGATGTGACAAGGATGGAGCTGACGTCAAGCATATGAGTTACACTGCTGACTGTCACAGAACTACTTACTTGGTTAAGTGTCCTGATACATCAAAGTGTTTGTGGGTCCATTAACAGTTCCCTTGAAATGAGAGGGGTATTTTATAGGTCCTTCAAATATCAAAGAGGTAGATGTCCCCCAGTGCCACTCAAATTGTGTCTGAACTAATAAACTAAACATGCTTGGAACCACTCTCTGGCAGGGCACACAACCGGCACATGGGTTCACATTCTCACACTTTTGGCCTCCAAAGCAGGGTCTGTGAATTCAGCTTGACCACTGGGAAGACTGTTTTTTCCCCTGCTCACCCTTAGACCATGCCTGGCTATTGTTCAGGAGACTGTTATCTGACATGAGCCAAAATCATCCCTGGGATCTTCTTAAAAATTTGGAAATACAGGCAATTGAAGCCCAGTGCCTGGGAACATTCCTTGCCACTTTTTAATTTACTAGAATAGTTGCAGCCTCAGAGGCTGAACACTCTTCTCAGGTTACTTACACAAGCTTGCACAGAGGCAGGAGAAAATTGAGAGGCAGATAGTTAGAAAAACAATTGTACTTTCTACAAAAGCCACATATACTTAACTGTGATAATCTGGACAAAAGAAAATAGACTTTTGCCAGGCTGTTGAAATGCTGAAAGATTTCAGACCATGGAGCTGTCTGTGTGCCAAATTTAAATCTTTGCCCAAGAAGTACTTAGAAGCTACAGATATTGGGGGGGGGGGGGGAAGGAAAAAAGTGATAATATTTCTTATAAAATCAAAAATTGTGCACTTAAAAATTAATAGATCACATTTTCTAAAATAACAGAAAAAGAATAAATAAATGGCTCCAAAATGAAACAAAAAACCCAAAATAAATCAAAGCAAAATGCCCTTCAGGAGTCTAATCCAGCTTGGAAGGTGAGAAGAAAAAGGAAAAAATTCCTAGGCAGCTGTAAGGTCCTGTTAAATCAGCAGCATTACTGTTCTTACCATATAACATTGACAAGACACCCACTTCCATTGGGTTATAACTGTACAATCATGAAGAAACACCATCTGCACTGAAGACCCTCCATTCTAAACAGATCAAGTGCATCATCATTCTTCAAAGGTAGCAAATTCCTGCAAACAATTTACTATATGAAATACAACAAGCCAAACTGCATGCTGTGAAACCTGTGCAACTTACTCTTTGCAGAGCACCTCAGAGAGCAGAATATGGCCAGTTTCAGCATATGCCCTCATTTTTGAATTTTCACAGAAACTGTGTCCTTGTTCCAAAATTATGGCTTCCCTTCTCCATCAATTCTCTCATTCCACTTTCAGGCAGTATAAATAATTTGCTGATGTGCAAGCTACAAATGCAGCCCTGCTACCTGCTGGCCCTGAGGCCACTGCCTGAATCTTCACTCTTTTCAATCAATTTATGTATACTTTTGTGAAATTTGATACATTCATCTGTGCATGCTTTAAGAGTACCAGTCCTTTTAAAAACTGCTCAGAAAAGACACTGGAGCTGATGTACCTTACAGTATATGACTCTATTGAGAATAAATGAGGGGGGAGTAAAGAAGGGAAGGATAGCTGGGAGTTCCAGCAACAGCAGAGAGCTGCAGGAAGTGGCTAATGAAACCTAATACGACAGCAGCTGTGCTGTGTTGCATACGGTGTCTAGCAGAGATTTCACTGGACTGTCCAGAACATAATAGAAGGATGTATAGCCTGGCATGCACATTACAGTTTGTAATTAAAAAATAGTTACAGGACTTTTCTTAAAGGGACTACTCCACTGAAAACAAAAATAGAGAGAAAAAAAACCCCAAAGCAACAAACAAACAAACCAAAAAACAAGGTGACAAGGTTTGTTTGAAAAAAGTCAGCATCTACATGCAATTTGTGCAAGTTCTGGTATGGTGTTTTCAGTAAAGGTTTTTTCAGAAGGGTTTTCCCTTTGCAGTATTCATGCTGACATAGAAGATGTTCAGGTGGTATGGTTGAATTACGAGAAATGTACATACATTATTTTAACAGCTAAGATCAAATAAGTTATCTTTGAAATTCCAGAAGCAGTGAAAACTATCTGAGGTATACTTCAGGAACTGAAAGTGGGGAACAGTGTGACTTTCAAAATTGACCAGTTCTTGAGGACTTACCAAACTATCACGTGAACAGGATAGGCTTTGAAATGCTTTCCAGGTCTGTGGGTTGAAAAGGAGGAATTTTTCACAAAGAAAAGTAAAATGAAACCTGTCGTGTAAAGAGCAACCATCCCACTTTCTAATTCATCATACATAAAAGCCAAGTGCTGGCCACAAATTGAGCTGGGATTACTGTGGGTCTTTTAATAAACGACAGCCTTTCTAGGGCAAAGTCTTTGTCAAAGGCTATCTGGAGTCTCATTTAGGGCTGACAGGGAGAAAGATCATGCACATTTCATTACTACATAGGTAACTTGTGTGTTACAGCCTTAGGTTTTGAGTAGCTACTGGATACTGCTGTGGGTGCAGCCCTACTTGAATGGAATGCTGGCTTGAGAATTTGTTAATTTTTCTTTATAAAGACAGGCTTTTCAGCCTCAGCTGAGCTCCCTTCTGCTGTAGCTACTTGCCAATGCTCTCTAAGATAACTAGTTTAAAGACAGTGTGGCCATGTTTATACCACATTCTCATTTAAGAAGCCAGTGTAGCTGTGTTTATAGCATATTTTCCTTTAAAAATCCAATTACTTTCCTTAGATTTTAACCATCTGATGTTAGAAAGATCATCTAATCTAGCCATCTGGAGTAGGGCGGCTTGACTCTAAATAGAGACTTAATGACTAAAATGGGAATGGCAAATATGGCAGGGATCATGGTGAGCAGAAAGTCTCTTGTCCTGTTGCAAGTTTGAAATGAATAAGGGGGTCTAAGATTCATATCAAGAAGGAAGACATATCCCAGGTGAATCCCTCACAGGGTTCACTAGTGTTACCAAATTCTGGACAAAATAAAAGCTTTCTTTGAATCCCTGGATGTCCCACACCAACCCAAATAGCCTGGTTGCCCTAATCTGTGCTTTCACCATCATCCAGAGAGACAGATTCAGATGAGCTGCTGTGAAAGCACCTAAGACAGAGAAACTTCTTTCTAGAGGTGCTTGTTGCTTTTCTATATACCAAAGGGACCTTAGCTCATGAGCTAGGACAAGCTCATAACATTTCGCTAGGTAGATGTAGGTGAAATTAATCCAGTGTAATTAAACCACTCCAGTTCATTGTTTTAACAAGCCAAAGCCAGTTGTGGTATGCAAATTAAGTCAACTACTACTGATGCCCAGCTGCTTGTTCTTACCCTCCTCCCTGAGGCTATTGCCTCCCCAGTTCTGCCAATGTTACTAGTTGTCAGTGAACTTTGGGTTTGTGAAAGAGCCAGAGGTAAAAATGGCTGGACAGAGTGACCTGGAGTGCAAACTACACAATGTGAATCTTCAGCAGGTGTGTTACATCATCTGTCCATGACTGAAGCCTTAATTCTGTGGGCTTGAGCCTCAGACCTGCATGGCCAAGTAGTATTTTGTATATTGTGGAGGTTTTCTTTCCTAAGGAAAGGGGGAGAGCATTTCTCTCCTGCATGTTAGCGCACAAGAGAAGCAGAGAAAGCCGGTGGTAGCTTCTCAGGCAGGCAGCATGAAACAATGACCCCACAAGGGTTCTTCAATGGCAAATCTGAGAAATCATCTGTGTGGCCACACTGACGACTCTGCACCACATGGTGATAAAAGGGTGGGCTAAACAATTTTAACTTCCAGTTAGTTATGCTGTGACAGATTTCCAGAAATATCTTCCTGTCATCTGTAGAGAAAATGCTCAGTGGTAGGTCATGGAAGAAAAGCAGTATGTGTGCATATTCAGCTCCAGCTGAACAGCTTTTATTTTTCTACTAGGTTCTTCCACACACAAGATGCTACAAGTAATATTCAGATGATATTATGTAGCTCCTGGTCCCCTGAATCCCTACTGGGTTAAAAGCTGCAGGCTCTGTGCAATCACATCCCCTGGAAGAACTACAGTAATATGCAAATGGCACATGTCATCACTAATTCCTGGGAACGATAGAGAAAATATACAAAAAGTTTAATGAACGGAAGAAGAAAGAGAAGTGGTAACTGACATTTCTAGCTAGGGAATATGACAATCAACAGCAGGGCTACAAGCCAAATCCTCTTATAGGCCTGAAAATGCTAAAAGCTTTAGCTGAGTGTAAACAAATGCCATGTTCAGAGAAAAGCAGTCTTGAGGGACAGATCTGTTAACTATCAGTGGGCATGTTTCATCTCACCGCTCCTTTCGAGTCAGTTAAAGGGAGCTTTGTGTACCTGCCTACAGACAGGAGCTGCAGTCCTGTAATGCAGGAAACCATTGCCTTCCCCTTAGGCCTAAAAGTGGAGACTGTAGCTGCTGCCTACATATATAAAATATAATATAAACCATTTATAAACACAGAATTCTTCAAACGCCTTCCCTTAGGCTACCACTTTGCAATTTATACACAAAGAGAGCAAGGGAAATGTCAAATTCAGATGAAAACTGAGGACAGATTTATTTTTTATTTTGTGTATAAAGTGAACCTGTCTTGTTATATTAGCCTGCAATACCATGAAGTATTGCTTAGTGTCTCAAAAGTTGAACCATATCTCTGCCTTAAAAATCTGCCTTAAATTCGTGCCTTAAAAATCTGTGCAAGGTAAAGTACAAACCCAGGAAAGCATTTAAATGTTGGCTTCACCCTCAACTCGAGACCAGTACCTCTGAAGTCAATGGCTCTCCTCAGGTAGTTGATATCCTGCCTATGCTTTGACGTACCTTTGCCTCAGGCCTCAATGACCTTCCTTCATGAGAGAAGTCAGACTTCCCCCTTTTGAGTAAATATATTCTTCATGCCTGCACAAGCCTAAAGTTAAGTCATTCAGATCATTCCGAGTTCCCAAAATGTTTATTCAGTTGTCACCTCTTTACAGTCAGTGAGCTGTTCAGCTGGTGAATCAAAGCATCTCAAAGCAGATATTTACAGAAAGGAACAGTGAAGTCTGACTTGTAGAGGAGGTTGGACGTTTGTTCCCTACAACTACCTGAAAGGAGGTTGTAGTGAGGTGGATGTCAGTCTCTTCTCCTAAGTAACAAGCAATAGGGCAAGAGGAAATGGCCTCAAGTTACAGCAGGGGAGATTCAGATTGGATATTAGGAAAAATTTCTTCACCAAAAGGGTTGTCAAGCATTGGAATAGGGAAGCGGTTGAGCCATCATCTCTGGAGGCATGTAGATGTGTAGATGGGGTGCTTAGGCACATGGTTTGATGGTGGACTTGGTAGTGCTAGGTTAACCATCGAACTAAATGATGTGAAAGATCTTTTCCAACCTAAATGATCTTATGATTCTATAACTTGGCAATCTCCAAAGAGGTCCCTTTCAACCTCAGCTATTTTGTGAACCTCTAAAGAAGAATCTGAAAGAAGCTATAGCAATGCTAAGAACCATTCCCAACGAATTGCCCCGACTGTGCTTGCTCTCCTAGGAAATCTCCTTCCTGAACCAGAAACTCACTGGGATTGACCCACTGCCATGAAGCCCTACTACATCAGTAGAGACCCATATAGGCACAGAGTTCAAGCAACAGGAGGTGGTTTGTTGTGGCATTACTCCACTTTAGTGAAGGCAGCATCCTGGCTGCAAACCAGTTCCAGGGATAGCAGAATCCACTGGAAGATGATGCTTATGATTTACTTGCTTATCACAGTAATAAATCTGTCATTAACCTAATGGTGTTAAATGTTAAAAAATTTGCTATTTGATGAATAAACTCTTGAAAAAATGTTTTCAGCAAGAAAAGACGTGATTGAAAAATAACACAGTGATAGAGTCAGGTCAAACCCATTTAATTTTCTGAGGCTGTCTGGCAATGCTAAAGAGGTACAGGAATCACACAGACTCATTCTTTAATTTTTACACTGTAATTTGAGTGGAGCTCTCCATAGCTGTGCTTTTATTCAACCAAAAGGTGAGTTTGAGGATATCTCACCTGCAGACTAGGAGTGTTTACAGGTATTTGCTGATTTATTTTTTTTCTTGATAATTTCCCAGCACTAAAAACTTAACCTTGCTAATTATTCCCTACAGTGGAAATTTTTTGTGGAATACCCAGGTAGCACATTAATGATTACTGACATAATCTGTGCCTTGAAACACAATCTCTGCTGATATTCACTGCCCGAAGAAATCATTTTATGCTTTTTAATCTCAGCCAGTTGTGTCATAAGGATGTATCTGTGGGTTACCCACAAGGCACATCTACTTGCCTAAGAAGTTGCCCAGACAGACGAATTTAAATCAAACCATCAGTGGTGGTCTATGTCTGTAGGATCTTTGACCCTGCTGCCAGCCAGAGTCGCATAGTCAGCAGTCCTTGGGAGGGATTCCCAGGTTGTTGCACCCCTGTCCTAAGCACATGCTGCCTCCCACCTTCCCAGAGCACAACCTTATCTTTTTACCAAATCTTATCCTTCCTGGGGCAGGAGATGTGTGAGCCATCACCACTTCTTGCCAGGAAAACAAAAATGCAGTGGTTTCCAGGCTCAGCCTAGCTGGAATAGACGCACTTTTTCCTACTGAGCATTCTTCAGGAGAATTACCCTGGACCTCTGTTACAAAAATAAAAATGAAAACCCAGCCCCATCTGCCTCACCTCCACCCAAACCCCAAGTAGCACTGCTACAGGCATTTTCTTACATGAAAGCCGTGAGTTTGTCTTTCCTTTCCGCCTGACAGGACTCTGGAATCAGGCCAAATGAATTCATTTTCAGAGTCATATCTACATGCAGAAGAAGTGATTCAGGTTTAAGGTGTTATCACCTGTAAACATACATTTGCTTTGTTAAGCTTTAGACCTACCTCAGGGATAAAGTACAGTTTGGATCAGTTATTACCTTTGTTATAGCCACTAATCTGTCTGTTCTAAAACTCCTTTTAACTACTGAAACCACTCTGATAAATTTTGAACAAACTCTTTCATGTATAAGAATGATTAAGTGGCAAAATAAGCATCTCTCCTTTCCCCTTTAGAGCTGAACTTTCCAGTGTAGCCACATTGGCATAAGCCCTCTTGTCCCACTGAACACCTGGCTTAACACTGTGCATGGGATGTCACGCAATTGTATGGGCAGTTTCTGGAATGGCAGAGATGGTAACAAACTATTATATATGCACAGTCCAGTGACTGTAGACAATGCAGTGACATTCAAAAAAAGTTCTGAGGCATATCAGTCATGTGAATAATGTTGCAAATTTTCCTTCCTATATAAAAGCTCAGGAACTCTAGATCCTTACAGTAATAGCTAGGGGATGTAGGACAGTATTGACTCAAATATTCAGTGAATGGAAAAGTGTCAAGGCAAGATATGAGAACCAAGGAGTTTGAAAACAGTCATGAGCTCTGATACTTGACTGGACTCAGGTTCTGACTGTAGGTTCAGAAATTGAATAAGACATAACCAATATCTGTAGTCCAAGCAATTACATTCCAAATTATGAGGTGATCCTAAAAAGAAACATTTATTTCAGGAAAGCTCTGCTTTAAACTGTAAAAGCAAGGAATGGGTCAAGGAAAATACAATATATGTTGGCAGATTGTCATGAAATGTGTACAAGTATTCACTGGCTTTGCTCTGCATACTTTCCAAGTACCTGATGCTTTAAGCAATCATTCTTGGAATGTATTGTTAAAGTATAACTATGTATTTAACAAACATAGTAAGTATTTGAGGATGTCTATCAAATGTAAGGAAATATCTAAGAGCCCATAGCCAAAAGGAAAGCGCTTGCTTATTTTTCAGTAGTAGGTGTGTATGGGATTCAATTTATATCATTAAGGTAACACAATACCATACAACATATGACTTGCAAAACCATAGACTTACACTGCTACTGGTCTAGCTGAATACATATTTAGCAGAGCTCTAGAACATTAAGAAAAGAAATTTCAAATCCTAAGTCAATAAACAAATTCCACATTTTTCATTCCAAGAACGCACCAAACAGGAAAATAAAATATCTGACTACACAATAATTAATTTTACTGATGTGCCATTTTTTTTCTTTTGTGGAATATTGTAATTGGAAAAAATATTTTTACTGTTTTGGTTTCATGCCTAAAAATTAACATCTTTGCATGCACAACATTTTAGTGCTCAAATCACAGGATTTTCCAACACAAACGATTCCATGATTCTATGATTTGAAGTGGAAAATTCAGATTAGTAGTATAGAGAAGGAACACAATAAAATACAACTCTCCATAACTGAACTTTAACTCTTGTCTTGGATGAATTTTGCAAAACGTCGAATAGAATCATAGAAGAGTTAGAGTTGGAAAGAACCTTAAGATCATCTAGTTCCAATCCCCCTGCCATGGGCAGGGACGCCTCACACTAAGCTATGCCACCCAAGGCCCTGTCCAACCTGGCCTTGAGCACCACCAGGGATGGAGCATTCACAGCTTCCTTGGGCAACCCATTCCAATGCCTCACCACCCTTACAGTAAAGAATTTCCTCCTTACATCCAATCTAAACTTCCCCTGTTTAAGTTTGAACTCGTTACCCCTCATCCTATCACTACAATCCCTAATGATGAGTCCTTCCCCAGCATCCTTATAGGCCTCCTTCAGATACTGGAAGGCTGCTATGAGGTCTCCATGCA
This sequence comes from Psittacus erithacus, assembly GCA_009867235.2. NCBI lineage: Eukaryota > Metazoa > Chordata > Aves > Psittaciformes > Psittacidae > Psittacus > Psittacus erithacus. The sequence goes on from WYDI02017173.1 coordinate 75,892, forward strand.
GCCTTCTCTTCTCCAGGCTG
>WYDI02017174.1:0-58601 GCA_009867235.2 Psittacus erithacus
CTGCCTATAGAGTGCTTCATCCACAGAGTCCTCTTGATCAGGCGGTCTGTAACAGATCCCCACAATAATGTCTCCCAGTAATCACTGAAATCATTGATGTTGCTCCTTTTCTTAGAATTATGTTTCTATTAACTTATAAGGCTAAACTAGGACCTGAAATATTAAATGTCTGGGTTTCTATGGTTATTGCAGTACGTAGTCTTTGTGCCTGGGTTTCAGTCTGGAGAAGAATGAAGCAGAAAAAGGGATGGGCTTTGACTGATACAGGTGAACTGCTAACTGAGGGAGGAGAAAGTCTTTACTATTGTAATTTGGGAAGCCCATTAAATACTGCATGATTCCTCAGAATGATCCAGTGTGACACGATTGTGAAACAGAGTTGTGAAAGCTTGTCTTGACCAACCCAAAACCGTATAAATTACAGGAGTCCTTTACAAGTGTGGAGCATTTTTCATGACTACAAAAATCTATTGACTTGATAATCTTTTTCAGGAGAAGTTTGTTTTTGCAACTGCTGATCTACAGACTCAGTGCAAAGGATAATATGGTCTGCATGGTCCAGCCACAGCCTAGGAAACCACGTATCTGAAACGCAGGTTCAAGCTAGATGAATAAACCTAGAATTACTTACCACTTCAACCACTTGCATCCATTTAAATTGCTGCCGGAAGTGGGAAAGAAAGATAAAACTCCTGCCTTCCAAACTGTTCTAATGAATGGCTAGTTCATTTCTGCAGTGAAGAAATACCAGTATAATAAATGAGTCATCTGGGAATATTTTTATCCTCAAAGATACCATGTGTAAAAAACCAAATCCTTTTGGTGTTATTAAGTGTTGGACTCTAATTTTAATATATTCAGTTTTTGCTAACTGTATTTAGACTGCTGAACTGCAGTGTGCCTTGGAGTTCATGTATTCCACTAAAATTAAAACAGATGGTTTCTAATGATTATCTATTTCATGTTTTAAAAAGAAGACTAATTCTCCAAACCTTACAGCTAAAATGTTTGAACAAAGAAGTAGCAAAGTAGCTTCAATTATTAAAAAATAGCTGGTTGTGTATACAAGCAGAATGCTAATTTGTTGGATACTGTGTGATCATTGCTCCCTTGGGGGATGCACTCTTGCACCTCATGACTCTTCCTGTCATGGTTTAATGTGTAAATATGCCTCTCGTTTTGATAGCTGAACAGCTTTTCAGAATTATCTGCAGTTCAAGTAATTTCTTAATACTTTTGATTGCATGGCAAATGGATGGTGATGACCTTACCCTTCATCTCATTTTCTAGATTGTTTAGTGTAATATTGGAACAATTAACCAAAGAAACAGAAGGTGGCAGCCACTCAGGTGGCAAACCTGGCGGCTTTGATGTCAAAGCCCTAAGAGCCTTTCGTGTATTGCGACCTCTCCGGCTTGTATCAGGAGTGCCCAGTAAGCTCTTTTCTATTTAATTTCATTGGAATAAATACTGTAACTGACCTGATTGCTTAACTTTCTTGTTCCAGACACTAACAGAAATGAGATAATATAAATTTGGTTTCTTGTTGTCTGATTAGGTATATAAAGTGAGTTTCAAGATGAATAATATTTCAAGTTGAACAAAGGATTGTGAATTCATTCAGTGTATGATCTTCTTACACAGTTCAATAAGCAGACAGGGGAATACACTTCTTTTTTAGAAGCTTTATATAAAAGTAAATTGCATCTTAAATACAAATGCAACAGAAAACACAATTTGGTTTCTTTTTTAATTCCAAACCCCTACAGATCAGAAAGTGTAGGTGGTCCTAAATCAGTGTATATGTTGGTAAGTGTATGCCAGAGCACGTATTTCATATTTCCTGCCCCCACCAATGCACGTGAATGCCTTCTGTTTATCTCGGTAGAGCTAACAGATAAATTAGGAAAGTTAAAAAGTAGAACAATATTATTTAAAGAAAGCATTGAATTTTTTGTTAAGCTTTCCTGTTTTCTTTTAATACATTATTAATTACTGAAACTATTCGGCTGAATAGGAGGTTCATGGCTTAAAATTCTGCTCTTTCCAAGACATTCAAGAGAAGGAATGCTATGTTTATTATATCATAGTCTGCTACATGGAAATGATCATGATGGTATATATTTAGCAAAAGAACTTCAGAGAAGAAAAAAGCAGTCTTATGAAATGTCAGGAAGGAAGTCTGTTAAGAGGCATATTTTGTTCTTACTGGTACTAATGCAGCTTCATTAGCCTGGATTAACTTGGTAAAACCAAGGCTTGGCTAAATAATTAAGGAGGAAAAAAAAATGGGGCTTACTTTCTGAAAGTGATGTGAGGAATAACGATAAAAAAGCAGATAGCACAGAACTTTTTGAAGGCCATCTAAAATGACCAATAGCCACACATGGAGTGCGTGCACTTTATTTCTAAAAAATGAAAAAACAAAAAACCAAACAAACCACAAACAACCAACACCAAAAAACAAACCTAAAACAAACCTATAAATTCTTGTGACATTTTTCAGTCATTGATTTCTGTGATACAACATTTTTTAACAGAGGGATTAATTAGATTTTGACACAGAGTTTTAGATTCTTATGAAGAATTTTATGATCTTATGTTATAGGAACACTTTGTGGTTCTGGGCAGTAGTTTTAAAACTGACTCAGTCTGCATGTCTGTTTCATTAATCTATAATAATATGTTATTACAGAAAATTTGGTAAGACAAAACATAGAAAACTGATTCTTATCTTGTATTCTCTTTCTTTTTTAGGTTTACAAGTTGTCCTGAACTCCATTATAAAAGCCATGGTCCCTCTTCTCCATATTGCCCTTTTGGTATTGTTTGTAATCATAATCTATGCTATTATAGGATTGGAACTTTTTATTGGAAAAATGCACAAATCTTGTTTCCTTATTGATTCAGGTAAGTCATGAAATTGTTGACTAAAATAAGGGGCTAATTCTGGTTTTCAACTCTGTGAAGTTTCAGGTCGAAATAGAATAGGGGCCAAAGCACTAAAACTGTTATAATTCAAGTTTTCACTGTAGTTCATAATTATAGGAAGAGTGCATGAAATTTAAGAAACAAAACCAAAGGTGCAAGCCACTTAGAGAAAGAATGTGCTTTGAATAGGTATTCATTTCTAAAGTGTGTAACTGAAATGTCACTAGTGAAAGTAGTAAGAGTGACTATCTACAAGGGACAACTCAGTAATTGTTTGTTTGCTTGTTTTTTCCCTAATCTGTGACTACTGAAAAGCTAGCTAGTCATATTCCAGGGTAGATATTTACTTCCCTGAGTCCACAATCGAGCAGTGTTTCTCCTTCAAGATTGTGGCAGTTTGGTAAGAAGTGCAGTTCTGAAATGAGTAGAGAAAGAAAACAGTGTTCCTTTATCCAGGTGAAATGATGAAATGATGAAATGAAAATGTTTGTTATGGAAGAATTTTGAAGGAGTGAAACATCATGAAGGAGAGATTTGATGGCTAAGGGTACATTTCTATCAGGTAAATAATGAAGTGAACTATGCGTAGGAATTAATCCAGACCTGTTTTCCCTGGCGGTCCATACGTTAGTATGAAGTGAAAACCAGCAATGAAGAGAGGAATAAAAAAAAAGGGCATGAGGAGATTCTAAAAAAATTCTGTTGTATTAGTACATTTTTTTTTCCACTGCTTAATTACTTGAGCTCTTTTATCCTTTCAATTTTGATTAACCTATTTTAAGGTGACAAGGCCCAGATGAGAGAGTAAAAACTCTGAAGCTCCCATAGGTTGCCTTTCTCAGGATATCTCAGGTTGATATCTGGATTTACCTTCCAACAGGGTTGATATTTGTTCACGAGAAGAGTTCACTCACAAAAATTTGAGAACTGAAAGATCTTTGGTTTTGTTGAATTTTCAGATATATTAGTTGAAGAAGACCCAGCACCTTGTGCATTCTCAGGGAATGGACGTCAGTGTGTCATGAATGGCACTGAATGTAAGGGTGGATGGGTTGGACCAAATGGAGGCATAACCAACTTCGATAATTTTGCATTTGCAATGTTGACTGTGTTCCAGTGTATAACCATGGAAGGATGGACTGATGTGTTATACTGGGTGAGTTTAGTAATCACTGAACTATGTGTACGTTTAAACAAGCTTCAGTGTTCAAGTGTGGTTTGCAGTACCATCAGCAGGAAATCGTGGTGAGTTTTGCAGATAAGTTCAGCTGCATACTTTTTCCAGTCACAGTGTTTTACTGGACTCCTTAGGCTAAAAAGACATTTTAGAAATAAATTTATTCGTTGCTTATTTGAATTTTTTTTTCCTATTCCATTTGGATAAATGTAATACTATGCTTATGTCCTTTGGACTAAGTTTTTTTAGTTTTTTATGCAAGCCTACAGTTTTTAAGTACATCTTTTCTGATTAAGCTTAAGAACTCTCTTTGCAGTGTTTCTGCAGAATATTTCACAATGTTAACATAAATTAGAACAAAGCAAGCTCTCAACTGTCATGGCTTGCCGTGGGGACTACAAATCATTTGTTAACCACTCAGAAATAACAGATCATAAGGGCGGTGAGCCTGATACTGTCCCTGTAAAAGCAGCAAAATATATTCAAAAACCTAACTGTGTAAGTCCCCACCTTTAAATGCTACTCTAGCATCAGGTGTGGAATCTCCACAGTCTTACAATGTAAGCAGACAGCTGGACACAAACTGGGAAACTGGAGCTATATTTAGTGCTGATTTTACAAATGAGAATGGAGGAAAAAGAACACACAGATCTTAAAAGTTATAAGGTCACCTAAATATGCAGATTGGTGTTTCTCTGCCTAACCCCATTCCAAGCTGAGAAGATCAGATTTTTTTGTGAATCATTAAGCATTTTAATATCTGTTGTGAGTGTTTTGTCCAAGGTCATTCAAGAAGTCTGTGACAGAACCAACCTACGATAGATGCTGAAAATTAATTGGAATGTTCTGTACTGCTTGGTACTTAGCAGTAAGTCTTTGCAGCAACTAGGACCTTATAACAAATATAATTCCAATAGATTAAATGTTGGAAAACATAAAAGAAGTGATTACTAGTAAGGATCGCTATTAACAAGCTGTTAAAATTGGATGAGCTATCTCAAGATGTGTCTTAGTGCAACCGTATTCTAGGTTATGTTGCTCACAGCAGCTCACATTTTGAATTTCTGTAAGTTCTTCTGGCCAAGTAGGACTATTCAGTAATAGCACATCTGCTGTGGAGTGTTGGATGTGATTAAGGAGGCACAGTATTACCCAGTGAATGGCCACTTAATTTTACGTGGTCATTTGTTGCAAAACAAGGTGAAATATGCTGTTGCTAAAAACTATAACACCAGAGTGTAGTCTCAGATAAAATCTGTGATATTAGAATATAGAATATGGAGATGTTTTTACGAAAATGTCGCCGTGAAAGATAATGAAGATGGTAAACTTTTAGAATTGAAAGACAAAAAATTTGGCAAAATATGAATGTCTGCTTCCACTGTCTGTTATCAGAGATGCAGAACTTGCAATACCCATGCAGAACTTGAATACTGAAGAGTCTAACCATAATGAATAGCTACAGATAGGCTAATGTATTCTTTCTCATAGTGTAAGTTTATCAGTTCTTTGGGTTTTGCTCTTCAACTCTTCCTAATTTTCTCGAAGAGACTGGGAGAATGTAAAAGTAGTATGTGCTTTATATGTCTTGTGCTCGTGATGATGACAGTTATTTTTATCTTTCCTGAGAGAAAAGGAAGGTTTGCCATGATTCTCTAGGAAGAAATACACGTTTAGCATCTTTCAAGACAAAAGGATGCCCGTATCTCTGTACCTGATAATACCTCCATCACCAATTAAAAAAAAAGAATAATTAAAAACCTTAGGGAGTTACTGTATTTAGAATGATTCTTACAAAAGATACAGAAACAACTGAAGCTGTCTGGCTCAGTATTATTTTACTTTTTATTATTTTTTTCCCCAAAGAATTGAACGAATTGATCTGATGCATCTCAAGACTTTGTAGAATCACCACTGACAGCACAAAACCCAAAACAATTAAAATAGGATGCTGAGTATTGTCATGATCAGACAAAATGAAGGCATAAGAAAATGAAAAACTAAAAAAATTCAAAACTGCTCAGAAGTTATTTCTCTGTAATGAATTATTGAAGTAGAAGATATTTACAGGCATGTAGATGTCAGTTTTAATTTTACAGCAAATGATACTTGGATGATTAGGCAGAGAAGCAAATATTAATTGACCTAGTGAACTGGCTCTGGAATCTCTCTTAAATGATATTTATATAATTAAATTACAGAGCTGGATTATTTCTAGCTGTAGACCAACAAATTACCCATTGTCCAGCTGAAATTACTTAGTGAAGGTGAGAATTTATGTTTTAATTTTGCCCCTGGATTAAGCTGAGTTAGATCTGGATATTTCTAGCTAAAAATTGCAAAATACTTTGTTTTAATGGCAAATTGTGAAAACATTGAGGGTGTACCAGGTTGAAATAAAGATGTCCAAAGAGTCTAAGCAAACCATTTTAGCTAGAGGTGCATGGGTTTCATGGCTTGCTTTTTATTTAGAAATCTGTTGATAGACAGAGTGAATGAATTTTATGCAAAACATAAATAAAACCAAACTGCACAAAATTCAGATTTCCATTTGGTTAGCTGTGTAGATTTATCTTGCTAGCAAGTGGATCTGAGTGGGTGAAATGTGTGCAATACTTTGCATCATGTTACGTGGCATTCTGTTAGCAAGAACAATGGATGAAAATGACAGCTTCCCCTAACACTCGCTAGCACAACGCGTTATCACCTAGTAAATAACAGTAAACTTAAAAATTCTCTAAGAATCAATAATGATTTTTCTTTTAGGCATATCTATTGTAGATTGAGAGATTGAAAATGCTACTGCTAGGCACCTTCAGACCCTGGTGACTCACGTGGAGCTGCTGCTGCTCACCAGTTTGCATTTGAATCCCATATGCCCTGTCATCTTTTAGTGTCTTCATCTGGATCTTTTTCTCTTTCTATTTTACATATAACTCACTGGATAACATTTATTACATGTCTCTTCCACAAAAAACTGCAACTCCTTAGAGTTAGACTTAACTGTAGATGTTAAGGGGTAGTGTCCTTGTTTTTACCAACCAGTGCAGCATAAGTGTTCCCAAATAGTGTAATACATTTATGGCTGCACATCTGTACGTCTTCTCCATTTAGATCAGGACTGTGTTCCCAGTCACAGCTCTCTGTATTTGCTCTCTAGCCCTAACTGAAGGCTTATGCTATTAGTTTTGGATCGCAGTGCAGTCCTTGTTATTGGCAAAGTGGCAGCTTCTGCGTGCCCATGTTTTAATGCTTTAGCTCACTTTCTAAAGCTGAGAGCATAGTATTCTTTGCCTCATTTTCAGTTTATGCTAGCAAGCACTCAAGAATTACAAAATCTGAGTATGCATTTGCATATCTGGCTTTAAATTTTTTCCCATGTCTTTCAAACATCTAGATTTGCAGTCTATTAATGGCAAACACGTATCGTATAAATTGCATTTTATTTTTAACTTTTTCACTTGATATGTAGGAACACACATAATGAACAGTGGTACTTGCCAGTAAAACCTCCAATTTTCCCATGAGTACCAAAATTATCACATTTAATTCCTCGTTTTCACCATAGTGAATTTATCTTGAGTTACTACACTTGAATAATCTATGCTGACACTACCGTAACTTGAATGAGAGATAGGCAAGGCTTCTGTAAAAGAAGCTATGTGATGGGTTGCCAGCACAGTTAATTCAAGAATGGAGCAACTGAATTTTACTAAGTCAATTTTATGGACAGACACTGTCTAGCTCAAATATCAACAGCTCCTCAATTCTCTGATGCCTGGCTAACGCTATTCAGATTGATCTGGAGATTTTTGAGATTGAGGCACTCAAGCCAAAATTGCTGTGCACTGATGTCTTACATGTTTTTGCCTAGTAATACACCTACTGATACCTTAACATGATATTCTCTCAAGGATTCATGTTTAAAATACACCGTTCATTACTTGAAATGCCTAGGCTATCTGAAATGTGTTTAAGGAAAGGGGTGTGAGGCTTTTTAGTATACTCTTTATTAATACATGAGCTTCTTAAAACTGTATCCTTTACTACTGTTTGATAGTAACACACATTTTCATCAAAGAAATCATGCATTATTCCTCTGCTTTTAAAACAAAAAGTGTACACTTGGAAATCTGTTTCTTGTTTTGAAAGTTAAGCTTTATGTGCCCCAATACACCCTTTGAAGCATCTTAAAACATGTGAAGAAAATCAACCATTTAAGTAGCACAGTCTGTTCAGGACGCACTGCCTATTTGCATGTGTCTAGTATCTACACAGCCATTGCATTAATGTTATTAGAAGTAACGTATCAAGATAGAAAAGATTCTATTATCCTTTAAATGGGCTTCCATAATCAAGTGCAAGAGCTGTGGCTTCCTTACTAGCTTTCCAATTGTACAAGACAACTTTCCTTACTGTGCAAAAACTAAAAGGTAGAAAATAACTGTATGTTTGTTTTCTAACTGGATGAGATCTGAAAAAATATAATTCCCACATAAACCTATGTGTAGAGAAGAAAATAATTACAATAATAAAACAAAGCAGTCTATTGATTATTCAGAATGTTGATCAGGTGATTAAGAATGTCGACAATCTTCTAATCATGTCACTTTTTTAGAATGCTTCTAGTTCAAGTATGTTAAAGGACAGCCTACTCAGAAGTAATATAAAGGAATATAAAGTACTTGAAACCAGCTGATGTGCAGCTGAAGATTTTTTCCTAAATGCAAGCACGTATTTTGCAAATATATCTCGCAAGAAGATCCCTTGGTTCAGGCACAGTGTGCATTGCTAGTCCATAAACAAAAAGTTGCAAACTATGTTTGAAGTATTGTCCAAACTGTCACCAGAGTGCTGAGCAGGAATCTCTTAAAAATATCCTGTAAAAAATGACTGATAATCAAATAAGCATTAATGCTCTAGAACTTTGAAATTTATGAACTAATAAGCCAATGGGAAACAACTACATTAGGTGATTGAAGTCATATTTATTCCATTTCAGCTGCAGAAATAGAAGGTATGTTACTGCATCCAAACCATACTTGTCAGCAATGAATTTCAGCTTACAGGTCTGAGAGAAATCAAAGGATGTTTGACTGCTCTTTTCCCTTTGTAAATCAGTTGCAGATATTCAGCAAAGGATGTTAAAATTGTGAGGAAGTATGCTAGAGAGATCTTAGAAAATATTTATTTTTGCCTTTGTCTGTTATGTGCTAAGGATTGCTTAATGCTGTTCTCTTAGCATCTCTCAACTCCACTCACAGGTCATTTAAGGGAGGCTTTTCAGTGAAACAAGTCATCTTATCCCAAAGGCATTGATGTGCTGGATGCACAGTGCTCTCGTCTTTAACTACGTATCCAGAAATTTAACACATGATATCCAGCTGGAGAAAGAGGGATAGACATTTTGGATGACAGCATTAATATGCTGCATAAGTCACACTTAAAAGCCAGGGACTGCAGGCAGGATTTTTGAATTTGTGTGTTAATTACTAGAATCCAATTATATGTTAAAATCTAGCTTAGCTCTCTGCCTTATAGGTAATGATTCAGACTAATTACTTTTTTATATTCTCTAGACATAAAAAGCTCCAAATCAATTTTAGGTTGCAGAGAGACAGTCTTAAATTGCCAATATGTTAGAAACCTCAGAGAGAGAAGAGAATGATCAAATTCAGACATGCAAACTGAGCTACCAAGCCAGAGTATATGTATTACAAGTTTGAATTAGCATTGAAAGGGATGATCATATAATATAGTTATTTTCAAATTAACATCTTAATGCAAAGACTTCCACCTGAGTTGGATTTTAAGCTACCTCACAGGGCAGTATCTTTCCCATGAAGTGGACTTGATTTACTCTGTCAAGTTATCTAGTATCTCAGTCTTAACTGTCTGCTGACCTGTACTGCAGTCAAAACATGGAACTACTTTCCTGGCATAGATCATTGCAATTACTCAAGAGAACATACTATTTCTCCTCAGAAATATTAAATAAAACGGGTAGAAACTGGATTAGAAGTAGCCTAAACTTTAGGTAGTGCTAATAACTCCTCAGGTTGAATAGTGATTTTCTTTCAAGAACTTTGCCACAGGAAGCAAACTTCCTTTTAGAAGCATCTGAGTTCCCAGACACTTTCAGCATACCCATTTAGTAGACAATATCAGATTTACCTTGGGTATTGGTGTTTTGCTCATTGTTGCTACATAAACTAAGTAACAATTTTATGTCATCAGTCTGAATAGTACACATTCTTATGCTTGCATTTCTTTGCATCCAGTGTATGGGAAATATTAAATACATCTGATTATTATATAATGTTTATGGTGCATATATATATAGATGGCTTAGCAGATATTGAAAGAAAAAGGGTATTAAGTACATATTACCACAGTGGATACTATTACCTGTTCATTTTAATGCATTGTAGGTAAATCTTCGAAAATGAACACAGTTCATCACATTAGTGAATTCATTTCAGTAGTTTTTTTAGCTCTTAGATTTGACAAACCAGATCAGGACATAGGCCTAAATAAGTTTATTATGTGAAATCAGTTTGGGCAATAGTATAAAGAGATAGAAGCAGTAAAAATTTTTTAATCCTAAATGAACCTGCTGCAACCAGTGAAGGAATCAAACACTTCTATTTTGTTATACCTGGAATATAGTTTTTCTTTAACCTGGTAGAGTCCTCCCACAATCCAGCAGAAAACCTTTCCTGGGTACTGTTGTGTAGAGGCAGTACTCTTCATTTTGTTATAGTAGTGTCCATCTGCTGTGGGATAGACAGCCACTCTGAAAAAGAGAAAAGAATTTTTTGGCAGTCATATTTGACATCTAGGCTTTCCTTGGAACAATTATTTGACCCCTTCCCCCCCAGTTAATGACAGTAAGCTGATTGATTAAATGCCAGCAACAGCAATTAGCTGAAATAACATTAGATGCAAAATTAAGTATCTGAATAAAAAAGAAAAATTACCTGTATTTAAACTTCTAATTGATATTAGGGAAAAAAAATTGAAAGCCATCAGCTTTTGAAGAGTAAATGCTTTATCTGAGTATCTAAATTGTATACTTCATTAGCCAACAATGGATAAAAATAACAGAAGGAAGAAATTGTGGTTTATTCTGATAGATCAAAGTAAATTAATAAAACTGAAAGTGTCCTATTTAATTTGATTTAATTTGCTTTAATTTGAGAGGGTCATTTATGTGTCCTTTGTGCAACTTTATAGCACAGTTTACATACAGAAGGTGGAGGCCAAATTTAGTGGTGATTAAGTAATTATGAGGCTCTCCAGGTACTGTAACAATTTTTCACTTCTCCAAAGGATATATTTCTGTTTATGCCTACCTTAATGACATGGAATGCTGGTTTTCCAGTTGTTGCTGTACAACAAAGATGAGCTTGGCCGACCAGGAGACTGTCAGGAAAGTCTGCTCTTTAATTCCAGAACCCAGATAACATGGAATATAAAATTACATGCTTCTACAAACCAACCTGGAGGTTCCTATGCTTCCAGTACAGCCTGTTTTAAGTCAGCTTTAACTTAACTCCACTTCAGGCAGGAATATCCCAGGACACAACCTTTGGAGCTAGAAGTCTTTGAAAAGCTGTATGGTACGCTCTGAAATGAGTAGAATAAATAGCCTGTGATCTGAGATTTTGTGAACCTATGTTGTATGCTTTGAAGAATGAAGGATTAGTAACATTTCACAAAATACTGATATCTGAAGGATTTTTACTCCTGTCAAGAGACTGAACTTGTTAGTCTTAATAATTTTAAAGATTATTAGGTAGTTTATAGGTAACAATAAATAAACCCACCAGTTATGTGTCAATTAGAATGTTATAAAAGGAGGAAAGTAAAAATGAAACCTAAGGAAACTAAGAAGCATAAGAAATAAAGCAAGTTTGAAACACTGTGGAAAATAACCCAAAATAGATTCTACAGAGTATCTGTAGTAGTACAAATGCAGAATTAGAGGTGTCACTGCATTGCTTTATCAATATCCCCAGTCAGAGCTTAGATTAATACAAAAAGCTTGCAATGCTGTTCGGTAAAATAGTACCAAGTGTACAAAAAAGTAAGACCTTGATCTGCCTGTGCAATTGCATGTGGGAATTTATTCACAATTGCCAGAGATAGAGACGAGACATTTTAATGATTGCTAATTGGTATTTTAGATGGAAGTGTGCCATCTGCTGCTGTGTAGTACTAATGGTTATGTCTGCTGTAAATTTGGCTTTCTCTGTTTCACTTTGGAGTCTTGATCTCTGGTCATCTATACTACATTGCAATGATAGCTGACTTCAACTACAGTGCAGCTACTGAGATAATTCACTCCAAATGCCAGATGAAGCACTTTTTCACTTACCAAGTTTGTCCTATTGGCTCAAGATAATTCTTCGAGGCTTTGCAGGCACATGCTCACAAACATATTCATGTCAATATAAAGAACCAAATACACAAGGAAAATTATTTATTCTCCACCAATTTAACTTGTATTAGAGTAACTCGTCTCCAGATCTGATAGCATCAACAAGTGGCTCCCTATTACGAGGACTTTTGAACTGTTAGTTGCTCTCTCACTTATTGAAAGGGATGGGAAGAGCTTCTGAATTCAATTCAAAGTTATTTTTAAAGCTGCTCAAACATACAAATCTAATTTAACATCTGAATGAAAGGAGTGAAGATGCCAGAGCATATCCCAAAGTGGCATCTTGGGAGAATAAGTGTTTTCAAACACTTATCTGAGTAGTACACATCTACCATTATGGTGTAACAGAATTAAGTGAATGAGAAGTACTTTGTCCATCATATCATCCACCTCATACGTCCTCTGGTTGATGTGGTGGACAAACTAGTTAGAACTGAAATCCAAACAGTAAGACTAGATCTAGAAAAAGGCATGAAAAAAGACAGGAAGGGTGGTACTTGAGGACATCTTTGCAATAGGTGTTATGAATGCTAAAAACTTAATGGATTTAAAAAGAGATGGGCCAAGTCCATTGAGAGCCATTAAATATGACACCTTCTCTGGTATAGTACATCCCTGTGACACAGAGGATGCATGTCTTGCAAGTCATTTTGCTGAGGAGTTGGGATGTGATATCTCCTAGATTTTCTGGTGTTACTTGAGCATAATTCAGGGGCTTTTATTGTTTATGTTCTAGTTGCAACTTCCAATGCATCTGGAATTTATGTCTTTGTATGTGTTTATTCTGCAGTTTGGGTACGAAGTCAGCATTAATCTTTTCAACTGAGAACAGCTCATTTCTGAGGATGGAGATTTTCCTGTGCCTATATATTAACCAAGCTCTGCTTCAAGTTTCAATCAGAAAGCAAATTGACTCTTTTAATCTGTCTTTCATTGAAAATTAAAGAAAATGCCACTGGACATGCATGAAATGAGTAGTGAAGCCTTCCAAAAGGAAGGGATTTCTTTTTATGTTTTCATCTCTGGTATTAATGCAGTCAGAAACATTACTTCATTAAAAGAAATTGCAGTGCATTACCTGAATAGAGTTGAATTGTCTCTAGAATTAAACAGTAAAATTCTTGAGTGGATGCAGTTTCAGGCTGTTGCTTTTAGGAATTCAGTCTTAGATTGGTGCCAAGGTGTTCTACTAGATGAAGGGTTCCTGAGTTTGTAATGCTTTTGGATGCATTCAACATCCACCTGAACCAAGGCGTTTCTTCTAGTACTGGTTAGCTGCAGTTCCTAATTTTTGCATCACATGGCATTATTCCTGGATACATTTGGACTAAAAAAAATTGTGTTAAAATCAAACTACATGAATAAGAAGGAATTTTCCTATATAGTTATGCACTATAAAGTGGATCAAGAAAATACAATTCACAGTTGCCAGTGCTAATATAGAGCCTTTATGACAAGTCACAGAAATTTCAGGTTTGCTCCTGAGTTACTAAGTTAGCACAATGCCTAGCTTCTTGCATATGTTCTCTCTGAGCAAAAGTAATGCATCAAGTTGTATTGCAGTGATTTCCAGAGCTCTTTTTTTCCCCAGGTAAAATCGTAAATATTAATTTTTCAGGTTTTTCAAAGACATTTATAGCAGGAAAATGTTGGCATCAACTCTGGAGGAATTTATGCCTTCACTCTGAAGTCTGGTGACTTGCAAACAAATGTTTACTAATGGATATAGTTCAGTTAGATGTAAATGCATTCATATGTATTTGAAATTTGCTCTTAGGAGATATTGTTAGAAAAACACCTTGTCTGTACAATATGAATAATTTCTGTGAAGCAAACTCAATCCTAAAGTAATAAAATTATTATGAATATACATTAAAAAAAAAAAGTTAGTTTTATTCTTAAACCTAAGGCCAGATGCCCACAATTGAAAGAATGTGCTAAGTACTGCTAAAAGTATTGCATAGGAGACTTTAAGTAGGTTACTGTAATGGCAGTGTTATTAAAGGCTTTGTTTTCTGTATGAATATGCTGCTGCAGAACTGGACTGTGGAAATTAGGCATCTTTTAAAATAGAAGGTAATGATCCCAGCCTTTCTGAATGACTATAATGTTTCTCCATTTTAATTTCTCCAAAATTATTTTTATTGAAATTAAAAGGAAAAAATGCAAATGAAGGACATATATTTGAGGTTTCTTTGTTTCTAGAAAATCTCAAAAAATTTAAGCTACTTTTCAGTATCTCAGTTCAATTACTAAAGCATTTTAAAGGTAATACGTAGATTATTTTAAAGGATGTATGAAGTTGTGTAAAATAATCTTTGGTTACTTGAGAAGTTTCATCAGCTAGTATAAAGTGGCATTATTACAGATCACCATTGAAGAGATGTGCCTATGGGCCTTACCCTGCAAAGACTTAATGCTTGTGCTTATAGCTAACTGTCCACAGGGCTACCTTGCAGAAACTGAGATTATAATACATTTTTAAAAGATAGCAGAAAAAATAAGACCTACAGTTTCCAAAACATTTTTTCCCATGCTTAATATGTGTGTTATAACAGAGATGTTAAGGGCAGGAGTCAAACTTGACTATCAATACAGCTCAAAGCCTAATCCAGAATTTCAGATATAACAAACAGCAGCATTCACAGAAGAGGAAAAAAGTTAGCCCAAGGGTTGCTCTAAAATTCCATATTTTCCATTTTTGTCTGCTGAATTTTCATTGCTAAAAAGCATCTTATGAAAAATATGATGCAAACCTATCAGTATAGACAAAAAAGGCAGAATAATTCCTCTCCCACAGAAACATTTTCAAGAAGGTCCAAGTTGGAATTATTTTTGCAACTTAACAAAATGTCTTTTAGCACCTGAATACTACGCCCAAAACTGATTTCCCTGTGTTTTAAAATACCTGTTTTTTGGAATAGGCCTTTCTAGATTTCCATAAATATGTTTAGGTCCATTGTCTGATGGGTAAAATGAACTCAGTAAGAACAGGCAGTGGAGAAGGTCTTCATAGAAAAGCTTATGCGTCTATAAAGAATATATTTAACACTCAGTTACCTCAACCTTACTTAAAAAAAAAAAAAAAATCAGTAACAGCTTTTTAAACTCAATTTAACCTTGTTCTTGGTATATTTTTTGTTCAGAAGTTTCTGGAGTATTTCCATGTTTCCAATAGGTTTCTAAAATTTTATTTCAGTTTTCCATTTTCCTAAAATTGTGTTCATGTTTTTATACAAATTCATTCTCATTTGTTTCTTTTAAAACTAATTTAAAATGTCTGATTGCATACAACTGCAGTTATTTCAGGGGAAAAAATTGAAGTTCCACGTTACAGAAAAAAAAAGACTGCTTGTACGATTGAGATGCGTAATACTGTTTCTTTCCTGAAAGGATCATTCATATAGCTAGGATATATAGAACAAAAAATAATATTTCAACATATCCTGTAAGTATAATTTTAATTAGTGAGAGCTGAAATTTAATTCATATTCCAGGTGTTAAAGAACAGAACTGTTTAGGTGCATTTCTTCTTGATAATTTTGATCTGAATGCTAGGTTCATTCAGTATTTTTAGAGTATGTATTAGAAATGCAAAATGAATGTGGCCAGTGCCTTCTGTCTTGTATTGTTCTTCTCCAAATACTGAAGGAATGCATAGAATGCTATCTTACCTGAATGATTACATTCTCTTTTTCGCTAACTCTTCATTGCTATTACTATAGTGATCTACTCTATAAGATCATCTTATTTCTTGCAGATGAATGATGCTATGGGATTTGAATTGCCATGGGTGTATTTTGTCAGTCTCGTCATCTTTGGGTCATTTTTCGTACTAAATCTTGTTCTTGGTGTATTGAGCGGGTAAGCATACACCTTTTTCATCATGCAGGCAGAGTCCTGAATTCAGTTGCCATGAACACACAGGTTATCTTATGCAGGTGAGACTTCAGTTATGATAACGTCTTTTAATAAGCCTCTATTTCTTCCTCCTCTGATTCGAACAGAAATGATTTTCTGTAGCTATCATATAAATAATACACAAATACCAAAATTGGAGTTTAGACATACCAGTATATATTCATGTCCATACTTGTGGCCAAATTATAATAATTCTTCTGAAATTATTTAAATATTATTTTAATTAATCTTCTAAAGCATCACATCTACAAATAATTTGGGTAAGTAAAGCAATCAAATGAATGTTCATTGGTTATTTTTTTGAGACCTGAGTAAGCCTTAAACTTTGCCTTGAAACCTACGTGATCTGGCAGCTGCGAAAAGGACTCTGCTGTTTAATGAATGACTGAATCATAACTTATTTCCTTACATTTTACAGGTAAATGATGCAATAGGATGTGAATGGCCATGGATCTATTTTGTTAGTCTTATCATCCTTGGCTCATTTTTCGTACTTAACCTGGTTCTTGGTGTACTTAGTGGGTAAGCAGTTGAGTTAACATTGTGTATGCTACTGCTACTTGTAAGATGGCCTCTGCATTTACTCAAGCTTCTCAGTGCTGGCTTTTTTGCATGCACTTATGATTCTTATGTCATCCTACCAGTGTTTGCTCTTTTGACTGAACTGCGTGATTCTAGTGCCTGTATCTGTCTGACGTCACGTTCACCATGCTTGCTAAAAACATTCATTAAATGAGGTAGTAATCTCCTTACTCTGTGATATTCCACCAGGGGGAAATGTTTTTTAGCATCCCAAAGGGGGGAATACACCTGTGCAAACATTCTCTGCTATAGCTACAGACAAGTTTACTTTTCTGAAAGCCCAAATTTTGCTTTTGTTCAAATATCCATAAAGTAATTGAAGTGGTTTTGGTGTTTACCAGTAACATGGCATAATATTTTTAATGGGTGCTTCATCACCTGTCTTATAGAAGGAATATGATGAGGTTACCTTGACACAGTATTTAGTGCTTCCTGAATTGTGGAGCCATGTACTGCTGTGGCAGCCTGCACCAGCAAGCTGATATATTTATCAATAATAAGTATCAATTATATATTTGTCAGTGGGAGGTTGTCACAGCTTTTCGTTGGTTTGTGTATGCCAGACTCCAGCCAAGAACGGGTGTCAATGGTAGCTGCATAATGTGGTTTAAGCTTTAGTTGATGGTAACAGTTGCAAAGTTTTTTTTCTTGCAAAGAAGGTAACCTTACCATGACAGGTTACAGCTCCACTACTTTTGCCATATCCTGGTTTCTAACAAACTTGGGAGTGGGAAATTTCAGTTTATGGTAAACATATTTTCTGATAAGTAAAAGAACCTGCTAGCATTTGAATATCTAAAAAAGATTACTGTAATTGTAATTATCAGCTTTTAGTTATGTATCATTGTTTTGGCAACCTTAGGTGAGTTTTGCCATCTTTGTTAGCCAACAGAGAAGTCCCTTGCATAGAAGGACGCTGTAGTTACTGGTGTCATCAGACTGCTGGTTGTGTGTGCAGCCCTATTCATGGCTTTGCCACAGTACATAAGATTTGAGAGGAATACTAATGCATTATTAATAACTGTATTACAAGAGGGTTCTTATCTGACGAGTGGTTTTACACTTTTTTAAAAATCATAAGTCATT
This sequence comes from Psittacus erithacus, assembly GCA_009867235.2. Lineage (NCBI taxonomy): Eukaryota > Metazoa > Chordata > Aves > Psittaciformes > Psittacidae > Psittacus > Psittacus erithacus. The sequence continues at coordinate 18,141 of WYDI02017174.1, forward strand.
TATCTGTGATAGACTACTGTTACACACAGCAAACGAGGGAAAACATGCTTCTACCTCACCATCAGAATTGCTTTACACAGCAGGTATTTAAAAGCATAGAGGTAGTGCTAAAACCACATTGCTGATTTCTAAATTTAATTTCTTCCTTCCAAGACCTACCCTGTGAAGTCTGATTTATACAGTTGTATCAGCCCTGTTTTATCCAGGGACAAATGTGTAAACTATTGCAAAACTAATGCCTAGCTTTGATGTTACAGCCACACTGGGCAAACAAAAGAGAGAGAATGATAGAGAAGCGAGGGCAGTTGCAGCGGAATTTAGTTCTTCTTTTGATACTGTTACCTAACATTGCTGTGTGACTAGGCTTCCCACGGAAGTCATTAGAGGATTAGGTTTTCACAGTTTCTTTCCCTGGCCCTTAAGAAGGTTGCAAGCAGCAATTAGTTTTCTTCCTGTTGTGTGAAGGTTTCCTGTGGTAACAGTTAACTTAGATATTCCCCTTTTGTTTTTAAAAATAAGTTGTGGGGAAAGTAATGCCACTTTTGGTGTTGGTTGCACATATTCATGTGTTCTGCTGTAGCCTTGGAAATTTAGAGAGACCCTAAGAGCTAAGCTTTACATTTGACTTTGTACATTTAAAACACTTTATAAGGTTGCAACATTATCATATGTATGATATTTGTTGGAATATGGAGTTCTTCTTTAGTTCCTGCTGCAATACGAGGAAGAAGTGCCCCCCTTGTCAGCAGGCAAGAAATCACCAGTGATTTGCAGGCATTGCTTAATGTGTAGAGGTTTAATGCTCTTCAGAACCCTTGCTGGCTTGCCTTCGATTTCCATCAAATATAAGTGACAGTGCTGAGTGTGATGTGAACTCTCCTTAAATTCCTAAAGTTGTTAATTCCTAAAGTTGTTTTCTGCCATAGTGCCATCTAACTGTAGTGCCACTTGAGTGCTCAGGGTGCTTGATGAATTGTTTGAATCCATGTTTGCCCTAAATTCACAGAATAGCCTTCCTAACACTCCAGTTTTTTGATTTCTATGCTGAAGAAAGTTATACCAGTGAACTGAGATATGTGATATATAAATATCACCAATGATTGACATTGAAAGTGGAAAGAGAAAGGAAAAGAGAGTGTGCCTAAAATATACCTATCATGCCAAACTAATCTTTGGTGTGTAGGTGAAGAAAATGTCCTGGCATACTTGTTCAAAACTCTGACAAGGGCACTGTGAATTACTGTTACACTGATTTATTTTCATCATTAAATGCCATATGTATATAAATAATAAACATTTCCTGCATACTTTATATTTAGACCTACATGTCTAAATTTTATGGGTAAAAATCATGTACTAGTAAAATCCTATGAATGTGTTTGTATTCCTTAGTAGACAGCTAATATTTTTCATTCTGAGGCAGGCATTGAGTATGTAACGTGTTCTTTGGTTCTTATTAAGTTAGTAGCTTTTACATTTTATGCTCTTCAAACCATAGCATGAAACTTGGTTTATGATAAATCTATGAGAAAAAAGTTAAATTTTACTAAAGCAGTCGAACTTCAAGAATGCAAAAATTATGCCAACTGACTTGAAAAGCATGGTTTTGCATACAGATTTTGGAAGTGGAATCTGAATGCCTAATACACCTTTTGTGTATGAAAGTATTACTTCCTGTAATATCAAGCAAGTTATGCCATGTACATTTAAATCTGTCTGCTGGTTTGATCTGTTTGTGGTTTTAAAATAGTCGTTCTCTTTGCACTCCTTTGTTACTCTGTGACCATCTGCCCCTTTGTATTTCTGTAATGCCTCTTGTGCACTGCATGTTTGATGTGTTTAGATACTGTGCAAATGAAAGAGAATGATGATTTGGGAGATGTTTTGTTTTCCACCTAGCAGTTTCTGAAGGTGAGTGTTTCCTGGTGATCCCTGTCAGTTTTGCCTGCTGAAGGTGATATTCTTAAAAATAGAGTTCATGTTTTCAATAGGAGATGTAGAAAGTAATAGAAATAATGTGTGTGTGGAATCTGCATGTGGGAGATATTTTGATTTCTGCATGGGAGCTGGCTGTGGAGATTTATTTCTAAATATTCCCCTGAATAGCAAGGATGGAGTGAATTCATAGGCTTGAGGTAATTCAGCTTTTTATAAATACTTTTTTACCTGTACTAGACACTAGTATTATTCACATTATTCTCAAAGGGAGTTCTCAGTTGAAAAACTATTGCAGTTTGCAGAAGTCTACAGGAAAAGGCAATCTGGAGAAAGACTCTGGGTCAGGTTTTAGAAATGGTTCCAGATCCAGCTCAGGCCTAGTGACATCTAAGAAATTACGGAGCCAGCTTTAAAAAAGACATCAGAAATGGTTCCAGCTCCAGAAGTGACCTATGCAAATTGTCAGCCACAGAGAAGCTCTCCAGCAATTGACTCCAGAATCAGCACTAGAACGGGATTGTGAGACAAACACCTCTATATCAGCTCTAGTAAAGGCCTCTCCAAGGGGCACTGGAAAAGGCCATGGGAAAGGGCTCCAAAATGTGCTCTAAATCCATCTCCAAGAAATGGCTGGGCAATTGAACCTAGATTCAGCTCTGGAAAATACCTCAAGAGATGCCCCAAGTCCCACTTTAGGAATAGGTGCTAAAATTGGCTTAAAATCCATTTCTGGGAAGTGCTTTAGAGATGGCTTTAGAACCAACTATAGATGCGGCTCTCAAAAATGGCTCTAGTGATGACTCTTGGTCCAACTTCAGCAGAGGGCTCTGAAGAAAGCTTTAGCTCTGGCCTAGGAACAGATTTGCAAACAGCTCTTCCCTAAACATATTAGAAAAAAGGGCTCTGGATCCAGCTCTGGAAATGTGTTTGGAAGTGTGGTTCAAAACATCTGCTGGTTGGTAATTTCTTTCAGTGTAGTGAATTTCCTAGGAATCTAGCTGGATACCTAGGAATGTCAGCTGATCTTTCACAGTAAAACAGTATTTTCTGATTCTTTTAGTATTTAGAACTACAGAGCAAAATACTTGCAGGTATGGAAAGCTGCTGTAGATGTATTCAGATATTTTTGCAATGTCATTATCTTGGGCTGGTTTGCACTTAGCTCATTCACATTACAAATTTAAAGCTGTATGTGGCTCTGAATAATTGTTTTAGTTCCATAAATGGCAGGGAGATCATGACATGGTCACACTCTATTTTGGTGGCTATGTCTCTGAGCCAGCAGCGGGGAGTGGGTTCAGTCTGTTAGAGATCACAGGGCAACTTTTATTCCTTTGTAAAAATTCCTTCGGTATGGTGCAAGGATTAGGCATTGCATCTTTGGAGCAGTTTCACACTTGATGGAATGGCACAGAAGTTGCCACTGAGGAGACTGAGGAGCTGCACAGCAGTTCTAGCTCTGTGAAAGGTCGTGGGCAGCTTCAGGAGCCTGCTTTTACCTGTGGCTTTGGCTACACACAGTTTGAGTTAACAGCATAAACTGCCCTTGTGTTCTCCAAAGTCATGAAATACTAGGCACGGAAATTGGGACCTGTGGACAGGCCTCCTCCAAATATTTCGGAATAAAAGACCAGAGTGTATTGTGACTATTGGTGCAAGAGACAGTGAGCTGAAATCAGAAATTTAAATTAGAAATTATAAAGTAAAGTTTATTAGAAAGTTAAATAAAACTAAACCTTAGGAAAGGGAATTGAGATACTCATCCATTTAAAGAACCTTTAAAAGTGTATTGAAAATTAAAATGAATACGCCAGTAATTCAGCATTTATTAAACTGTTTTACTGCAAACAGAGAAAATAATAAATTACAGAACTTCATAACTTGCTGATCAAGAGGCATGGCTTTTAATGATGTATGATAATCTATTCCTGAAGATAGTCCTTATCATTAGGGGATGGTTTCTGCTGATGGCATTTTCTGCTCAAGGCATTAGTATTTCTTTGTGTAGCCATGGGAACAAATAAGACCTTTCAAACACACTTTAATAAATCTCTGTAAGTTGAATTTATTGCCTTGCTAAAGGACACCAAAGCATAAGCTTTGACATGCCCTTATATACATCCTCCTACATGGAAGTCTTGCAGGTTACTAAGAGAATGTAATTTTTTCATTTTTCCCCACAGTATGATTTGCAATATATGTACATAATTCTAAAAGCTAAGGGTATATGTACTCATCCATGCTAGTCTCATGACAGTATCTGTCAATTAATGTCATATAAAATGTGTTGGCATGGATAAGCTATACACCTAAGAACTGTTTTCTACAGTACCCATATGGAAGAAAAAAAACCATAGAAAAAGACATTTGAATAATGATGCACCAAATGGAAACCAGCAGTGAACTGCCATCCATAGTCTTTCAGCAAACGGGAAATGAACTGGTTTTGACAGTGTTCCTTTTCACAGCAGAGGGAAGGCTTAGTAAAAAAAAAAAGTTATGGATAAAAATGTGACTCCCTCACGTAAGCAGAATATACATTTAAAATGAGAAGGACTTGAGCTCTAGGTCTCAGTAGGTTATGAGCTAAAGGAGGTTCTTTTGATTGCTTCATGGCTGGTAAAAACAGAGCTCAAACATAAATAGATACAAACCAAGGAAATACTATCTTTGATCAATCACATACACTAGTAGTAAACAATCAGCAGGTACTGATGTCTACAGCAGTAACTCACATCAACTGCTTTAGACAGAGACCACTAAAGTCAATGGGAGTAGTTCAGTGCTCTTGAATAAGAGCTTGAAAGGAACTGATTTTATTTCAGTCATTTGAACTTATCACACAAAGACTTCTTAGGGATTAGTCCTGTGAGATGATTGCTGATGAGCTCCTGTCAGGAAACAAATCCCATCAGTTTCAAAAAAAGACAAAAATGTGTTGATCACATGTCACACTGGTAGGGTGCACGCCATGATGGTGGGGTGAACATGCTCTGGGGTATGGTCCTATGCTCAATACTGCCAGTTCTTCCTCTAAGAAATCTAGTGTGTCCTGAGCCAAACAGGTCTCTGCTCAGAACAGAAGGAGGGCATCTTGATATGCAGATATAATAACAGACTGAAATATCAGATCTCAGTTTTGTTGCTCTATCAGGTTGATCCTTATCTTGCTGTTCCCAGAGATGATCTTGTTGCATTCATGTGCATTCTGGCACAATAATGCTGTACAGGCCCTCTGCTACAGGAGATTGTGCTGGAGCCTTTCAATATACATTTTGTCAGTTGCTAGTGAACTATATGGAAGTAACTGTGTAGGTAATATAATTTTGCATTCCTTCATCAAGAACCCAGTGCTCCTTGCTTAAGGAAAATTCCCTCTAGGACTTTTTTGTGCTGCAAAATAATTCTACAGTGTTCAGCCTATGAGCTTTTATCATTTCTAAAAGAAGGGGTGATACTGAGGTATACAAATCTCCAGTAATTAAAGATACGATGTTACTTAACCTTTTTTATGTCTCTCTACATCACATTACACCCAGCTGTGAGCTGTTGTCCATGCTTATCTGTATGGTTTAAGCAGTTTGAGTTCTCTGATTCTGCTAATTTGTTGGTTGGTATGGTTACTGGAGTGCGAAACCTCTTCTTTGAGTCTGGTGGCCAACGCTGTACTCCTGTGAGTACATTTTTGCTATTATGTGACTGTTCTCTGTGAGTAAATGTGAGTCTAGGATGTCTGAGTGACAGTTCTACATATAGCATTAGCATAACACTTTCCATATACCAGACCCTGTGTGCAGTAAGTTGCACACTGCAGTAGACGAATTCTCTCTCACTGTTTTTGCAGTGACACAAAGAGGTGGTAATATGATCAATGAAGAATTAGTGTCCTGGCTTATATTTAGATGTCTAAGGCAACTGTTTATTTCCTATCATCAATGCCTAATGATGCACAGAAGATAGAGGAAGTCATGTTGCTGCCCCCTTACGAAGTGTCCAGCCTTTTGCATGGAAGAACTTTGAGCTGATGGGAGGCCAGTATAGGTGTCTACTTAGTTATTATGTCTATGAATTACAGAGAGAAGAGAGAGTATACCAGATAAATTTAAGAAAACTTGGGTTTTTGATTAATATGACTCTTCCTCAAGTTAAGGTGTGAGAACCGGAGAGCTGTAACTGAGTCCCAGTAGCACTCTCTGCTGCCAGCTCCATCCTGTTGCATCAAGCCATTCCCAGCTGATGCATGCCAGCAGGAGTTATTTCACTCTCCTGGAGAAAAAAAGCCTGGCATGGAAATGATTGCCTCAGTCTATTGAAGCAGAAACTCAAAACCTGCATTTTATATGCTTCTGCTTCAACAACCATTGATGATGATGGTCTTGTGCCTAAACAGAGAACTGAGATCATCTTTCTTCAAGGAGACAAGGAATTTTTGGACAATAGACCTAAAACTTGCATATTATATAGTAGCTTAGTTATCACTAGAAATAAGTTAGATTATGTAGGTGTCTCCATATAATGCTTGATTTTGCAAGTGATGTCTCCTTTCTGCTGCAGGTACAATTGACTGAGTTATTCACACTGTGGCTGCAATTTGAAACTTTACTTAGTTTACATGATATTGTCATATACTGTGATTTTTGTTCATACTTAACTAGATCCAAATTAGTCTGGCCAGGGCTGGGTCATCTGATTTTTTTTGCATTTGCAGTGAAATAAAAACCTGAATTGTCTCTGTCTAAGTAGGAATAGACTGTTTTGAAGAAAAGATATTTTTGAATGCAAACAGGTAATTAATTATACAATGTGGTTATACAAGTTGTGCAGGTCTCCTTTATAATATTCTTCAGAAGCAGAGATTTGCAGGAAAGTTCTTTGTAGCCCTTCTAGCCTGAAATCTTGATTTTGAAGCATATTATTCTTTAAAATATGGGACAGTAGCAAGCTTGCTTTTTCTAGTTATTGAAATTAGGGCAAAATATATTCATTGAATCCTATGCTTTATGAAAACAACTTAAATCTGTGTTATTTTCAAATGGAAATTTTAAGAGAATATGCCTGATTTTCATTTCACAAATGCTTGTGTCAAATCAGAGTAGCTCCTCAGGATTTGTCAGTTTGCACCTTGGGTCGAGACTGGCTTAAATCACTTTTAGTGGAGAGACCCTTACGAATGCTAGCATAGTGACAACAGCACTTCGAATACAGTTTTTGGCATTTTAGTTAATGAACTAGTCCCCCCCTTCTCCAGTGTGTGCTTTCAAATGCCAGATCCAGGTCATTTTATCAAGCCAGAAAGAAATGCATATTTTGAAGTTTGCTCTTAGCACAGATATTTGGGTGATCAAACATTTACAGAGCTTAAGTCCTCCTACCACAATTAGTGTGCCACTTCCTAAGCCTATCAGCTTCATAGACTCCTGGGCTGAGTTCTGGGTTGATGACAGGGAGGCCAGTTCAGGCCACTAGTCTAGCCATGTCATGCGTGTGCTGCATACATAGCCAACAGCTTTTTCTTTCTGCCCTGCACCAAGCCATAGCTGTGAAATGCTGCACAAGCAGCTGTCTTGTTCCTCCTTCCAGGTGATGAGCCCATGTCTACGTATCTTTTGTCTAAATACTCAAATATCTTGTTGTCTAAATGTCTTTGTCAGGAGCTTTAAAGAGGCAATGTCTCTCCCTCAGCTCACGCCCATCACCTTTTTAAAATAACTTCTTGTTTCTTGTGGGAAAAATAATATAAAAAAAGAAGAAACCCGTTACATTCCAATTCCACTTCATTCCACTTTCTTAGTCATGGTATTTCAGCAAAAGGAACACGTACCTATGTATGTCTGAGGGCTGTCACTTCACTGTGACTGTGTCAGAAAAAATACTATCGAGCCAGATTCCCCTTCCACCTAAAGAAAATGCAGCTTTCCCTGGTTCTTACAGTAAATGTCATGGATCTTCCCCTACAGATGAATTGCAGTAGCATTTAATAAAACGTGTCTGACTTGAATGCTGGATTGAAGGTCATAGTTATCTGTGTATGTAAAAACCTGTGTTTAGTTCTTTGTGTATAGCCATTTTAATGTGGTCAAAGTTAAAAGGTGGTTCTGTCATGGGTGAGGTGCTGTGGAAGGTATCAGCCTTGCCAGCTGTTGCATTTTTAAATAAGCTTTCACTTCACTCCATGTAACAGCAGCCTTCATTTTACTTTAGCTCCGCACATCACTTATCCTTCACCCTAATGAAAAACATCCAAAAGACTTAACTGAACAAACCATGAATACTTAGCAAAAGCCAGCAAAGCTTGTTACTTCTGATTTCCCACTATGCCAGGATAGCTCTCTTTTCAGAGGTGCTGCCTATGGAATTAGAGTCACAAGTATGTTGCCTCAGTCAGATGTGAAGGATAGTCTCTTCTCTCTGTGGGAAGCTTAAACCCAATATTCCATAAACCAAACAAATTTTGCAGGCTTACAACATCTGTTTCATGAGTATTTTTGTGAAGATACGGACTTTTGCAGGACCTTGTCCTTGGATGCTGGGTGAAGGGTAGCAAATGCAAAACAGGCACTGGCATTCTTCAGATCATTACAGTGCCATCAGATGAAACAGGGTTATCTCCACGTGCCAAACTGAATTTTTATTGAATGAAGTCCTTAGTTGTAAAAGGTGTAGTGCCTGCCTCTTAGCTTTTGCAACAGAAAGCTTTTTAGCTTCTGCAACATAACATTAAAAATAAAACAATGAACAACCCAAAATCTGTGTGATTACATGTAAAGAGCTTAAATTTTAGATTTACTAATGTCAAAGCAGAAATTTATTTATTAGAAGAGGTTTGGAGACTGCAAATAAAAGAATAGAAATAAAAAAGCTTGGAGAGATTATATCTTTGCAGTTCCAAATAAGTAATGTCTGTCACCAAACTGAAACACTATGTTGAAAAATTGAGTCTCTGCTCCGTATTTCGTTAGGAGGGCAGCATCACGTTGATAGTTGTGTTCAAGTTGTTAAAGCATTTTGCATGTCTCACACTAATTTCCTAATATTTTTCGTCTTGCAAAAGGATACTATTGAGAACTTTAATAAATTTCCCCTTCAGTGGGAATATTTTTCAGGTGAAAGTTCACAAAAAATAAAGGGTTGCAAATTCATAGTAAATGAAATTACAATAGCCATTCTTTAGGTTAATTTCAGCCCTACTGTAAGATTAACAGGCTAATCCCAACAAGCTTAAATTTGAATACTGAGCTGGTGCACAGTTACAGTACAGTTCCAAAAGGTGCTTGCCTACCCCTAATCATACATATTGACACTTGGATAAATTGGACAATGTTTGATCCTTCTAGTGGAGTTACACATTTGGAGCTATATATCACATCATATCTGTACCAACGTTGGTCACCATGTGAAATGAGCTGGTGCAAGAATTTACTTGATAATTGTGTTTCAATTATCATTATCATTAAGGGAATCATAGATTCATTGGGTAATTCAGGTTGGAAGAGACCTCAGTAGGCCTTTTTTTCTCAACCTCTTTCTCCCAGAGCATGACTTAATTAATTTTAAATCTCATTCCATGATAATTTAAGCGTTGTCTCAAATAATGAACTGGACAAACAGTAAAATACATTGTCTTGTGACTGGGGCAGTGAGACAGAGTTCAATTTATATAAGATGTGTTTCTGATCTGCAAGAACAGGGTTTCTAGGCTCTGTTACAGAAAGCATCCAGATATCAAGCAGCACAGGTGTGTCTATGCATGAGATAATTAAGAGAGAGGTTATTAGTAGAATTCTGTGAACCATGTACTGAAATAAGTATGTGCTGACATGGCAAATAAACCGTGGCCAGAAAAGGAAGTATTTTAGGAGTGGATGCTGGAATTTCCTTTTCACTGAATGTGATACTCAGTTCTCTGAAACTACTTCATTATTGCAAGTTAATTTCTCTTTGTAGCCATTGGATAAAACTGGGTTTAAAATCTGTATAGATGCACAGATAATTAAATGGCAGCAAGGGGCACACACACTTATTTTCAATTAAGTCATAAAAGCTCTGAAAGTTTTGATGGAATGTGATAGGGATTTCCCATGACTTCTTTGCACCACTGTCTTGTTTTCAAAGAAGCTCTCAAATCTTCAGTGTAACTTATTCAGTTTATTGTCTATGTCAGTATGTTATTCTGCGTTGTCAAGGCCTAGATCAAAATGCCCAGGAGTTTGACAATCAGTATTTTTTCTTCTTTATCTGAATTTGATAGAGAATTTTCCAAGGAAAGAGAAAAAGCCAAGGCCCGAGGGGACTTTCAGAAGCTACGTGAAAAACAGCAGCTTGAAGAAGATCTGAAGGGATATTTAGACTGGATTACGCAGGCAGAAGACATTGACCCTGAGAATGATGAAGAGGTTGATGAAGAAGGCAAGCGGAACAGTACGTGTTCATTGCTTTCTACTACTTCCATGCGGGACAGTGTGACTGCTTTTAAGGGTGTTACACTGGGGTGAATGCAGACTGGCTAATGTCACTTTCTGGTTTTCAGTTTGCAAAAGCATTTGTTAGCAGCACAATCATGTCTGTTAATATATTGAAATTTAGTCACAGAAAATAATCCCGAATCTGCCAACAAAATTCTGCTCTGTGCTGTCCATGTGCAAATCATTGCACTCAGTCACTACTGAGACTTAAAACCTTTGCTTTTATTTGTGTTCTGTAAAAAGTTAGTGCATACAAGGTGCATGCCACTAAGTATAATTATCAATTCTTAGTCAAGAAGAATATGTGTTTACCTGTAGGTGCGTGCAATAGGTGTAATAATAATTATATAAATAGCTTAAAAAATATGGTCAAAGCTACAGCCAAGACATAACCTGGTACTAATAGTGAAGGTGTTTTTTTTTTTGGGGGGGGGGGGTGTGGGGTTTTTTGGCAGGGTTTTGTTTTGTTTTGAGCTTTGAAGTAGAGAAATTACATTCTGGATCTTTCCGATTTTCAAAAAGACTATTTAAAATCTCTTTTACTAGATGTGTTAAAAGAGCGTGGAATAAGTGAGTTCCTGTGGGATTTTGATCTGACACTAAGAAGTATAATTACTGCTTACTTACAGTGTATTTATTTGACAGTAGTGTATAGTGTATTACGGGAAAGGTAATATATGCTGTAGTGGCCCTCTAGTACTTTGACCTGAGTAGTAACGTAAAGGAACAAGCTAGTTTCATGATAACTGCAACAACTGTAAAAATTGTAATTGATTTTCTCTATTACAGAAATTTGGAGTAAGAGCAGTATTTTAATGTTAGAATTTAGGAGAGGTTTTTTTAGCCCCTTCACCAAGTTTGCATAGTACTGGTTAAAATTTGCATGAGAAATTTTAGTGATATATGTAAATAAGAATATGGATTCAGGATGTTGTTTGTGGTTTATGATTTAATACTAAATGTAAGGTTAAAGTTCAAAGTTCACTGTATGTACTAATACTATACAGCACCTTATTATTCATCTGATACTTTAGAAAGTGATAGTGTTTTTTCATTTAGATCCCATAAGTATATGTAAGACAAAGCTTCTGTAAAGTGGTTTGTCAAAGGCAACTCGGAATATTATTTTCTGTGTTGAATACATTAATACTGTTCTTTTGCTTATAATGCTGTTAATTTATCATTGACTGTGCTTTTAAACCACAGTACTTTTCAGAAGTAGTAAAAAGTGAAAATTATGGGGTTTGATATTGAGGTGTCTGTTTTAAAACTTATCTTTGTATTGTATGCAGTTAAGTTACTTTTAAAAATTTTATGGTTTCGAGTTTCAGAATTTTATTAGACCTTTAGTTCATGATAAAAGCAGGGTATGAATTTTTATTGCTGACTGGAAGGAAACAAAGATTTTATGAGAGGCTGGAAGGCAACTTGTGGGTTGATGTTGATGCCAGTGTCACCCAAAAAGGAATAATTTATATCTATGTGAAAACTGTAGCACTGAGTTTTTATCTAGAGCAGAGCAAAAAAAGCCAAAGAATTTATTATGTGGTGGTGTTGCTACTGATGCTGTATGGGAGGGTTTGAGTATCAATATAAAATCCTAAGACTGAGAAATAAAAGGTTGCACATTTTATTGTGTAAATACACTTTGTACAAGACTGCCATGCAGGATTGTAGGTGATGCTGAATTTGCACAGGGCATTGGGCAGCCATCCTGTCAGCTATGGTGCTGATGGACTTGGTTTGTAAGTCTGCAGGTCAAATCCCAGGAATATATTGCATCCTGTTCAAAGTGGATGTTTGTTAATATGCTGCAAAAGAACCATTTGCTCCAGTATTCCTTAAAGAGCTTCTAGGTCATACAGGTCTTTCATAAATAAAGAAATACATGTTTGTATTGTCGTTGTGTTGAGAGAGCTTTGGGCTTTAAACTGTTAACTTAGACATAATTTTAGGGTAATTTGAGAGTTGGAGAAGACTTACAGGGTAAAAATAGAAGGAATGCAATTACAAGAGCTTTAAAACAATCCCAAGAATTTTATTTCAGGTATGCATATGTATTTGAGTGGGAGATTCCAGCAAAGAGGCAATCTCCTAGTATTCTTCTGGGTTTGTGCACATGTGCTTAAATATGTGGCTTGGAATTTCATTTTTAATATCAGCTGCAACAGGATGTAAAGGAAGAGTTGCTGAATTACTCCACCTCCTTGCATTCCAGACATGCTCTGCTGCATATCACATGGCATGGCGAGGTAGGGTGAAAAGCATCACAAGGTGTCCATCCATTTATTCCATGGAAAGCTTTTGGGTTAGGAGCGTAGCTGTAATAATGTGCTGCCTGTTTTAGAATGAGGTGAAATTTAGCAAGTTCTCACCAGGTTAATGATCTTGAGTAGTAAGCCTGGGAAATGAGCATATTTGAAATATAGTGGTGATGTGTTTCTAGAAGTGTCTTTGAAGCATAATGCAGGGCTGGGTTCTAAGACAGGCAGAATAACAATTTGCAGGCTTCTGGACAGCTGTGTCCCTACTTTGAGTACCTAAACCTCTGGATGATCAAGGTTATTGCTGATTTATTGTGATGGAAGATCACCATAACGCTCTTCAACGATGTGGAAGAGCTCTGGGTTTTGGATACAGAAGATCTCTCTATGGCAGGAAAAGGTACAGATTTCAAAGGCAGTTAAATCAGTGATTAATAGGTTCTTACATAATACTTTAAAAGTGTAAGTTAGGTTTCTGCAACCCGAGCGTTTTAAAATTTCTAACCAGAGAAGCCATTAAGTCAAATTATTTGTATATGAACCCTCTGTATTCATAGATGTCTGTTGCTGATAGTGGGCAGGTATTCAGTGCTGTTGAATAATACGTTTTAACTACTAGAATGTAAATACGGCTTTAGTAAAAGTGGTAAGGTTTTACAATGAAGCAATAGCTAGTTGTCCCCAGGTCAATGAAAAAACTTCCAGTGACTTCAAAGCATTGTGAATTTAACTCAAAATGCAAAGATCAGCGAGAGGCGAGGGGCTGAGCTCAGCCGCTGCGCTGCGGTGGTTTCAGTTGCGTTTGCCTAACCCTGCCTGTGTGTATGGACATTTTATTTTTTGCGTTGCCACTGCTGCCATCTACTGTGTCCCTGCTGGGATTGCATGTGTTTAACGCGAAGGGGTTACGCTGGCCGACTTAATGGAGGAAAAGAAGAAAAGCAGGCTTAGATGGTTTGGCCGTTCTTCCAACAAACATGGTAAAACATGGTCGGATTTGCAGTTGGACTTTCTTTTGTGCTGATACTGCATGTGATGTGTGAGGTTTTGAAAGCACACATCATATGCATTTTCTACCACAAAGGCATATACATCTCTGGCATGTAGACTCTCATGCATGCAGTCCTGCTGGTTTAAATGCATGTTTGAAATACACTGGTGCTGCTGCAGTGCTCTACCTTCCTAAAGTGTAGGCTTTAATCTCTTTCGATTTCCACTGATGTGTTTTTGTCTGTGACTGTTCTTGCTGGAGCATAGGTTTTCTTTTTTCAAAAATCTATTTTAAATTCATGTGTGAAGAAATTAATCAAAGTATTTTACATACTTTATTAATGGATTGTAGTATAAGCTTAGAACAGTGTGATTATAATATTATTTATTTATAATACTTCTAATGTAGAATCTAACAAACTTTTAATCAATCATAACAAACTTTTACTGTGTCTCCTCTTGCTGTTGATGGTTTTGTTTCTGTAATTCTTTCCTACCCACAATGGAGATGGACAGGGGTTTTAGAATACGATAATTATTTTCAAATCTGTTAGTCTTTTAATACTGATAAACATATCGCTTTGACAATTAGGAGGTCTAGTTTTAATCCTACCTACAACAAAGTTATTGCAGCAACTGAATTCCTTGCTGTCCTAAGAGTCACTATTGTGGCTCAAATTGAGGCTGACAAAGCTGATCCAGTTACTTTAGGAAAGGCAGACTGTTAACTCAGAAATTGCTGGGACCCGATGGACTCATTTTCTATGAATAATGAGTGTGCTTGAAACTGTTCGTGTAACTGTTACATTTATTGTTTAATAGCTCACACAGCTTGATAGGCTGCAATCATTTTTCCATAAAAATGGCTGAAAGTGGTTGCAGTTTTACTTTGGATATGTGTTTTAACACAGCCTTTAAATGAGCAGGTTCAGATTCTGATGTCAGTCCTGAAGCAGCATGGAACTGGCTGAGAACTTGCTGTGGTCTGCTGCAAATGCTGTCTCGCTGCTAGTACCTGACCTCACCCATCGGAAGCATTCTCAAGCATGTGTGTACTGACTTAGTTTCATCTGTGTCTTGCAGGGCATGTATACATTTATGAGTAGGACTTTTCCAAAGTACAAATCAGTGGCCTATTTCTTTCTCTATTTGTGAGAGTACTAAACTGATCTGAGTAGCTCAGATTTAGGCTACCACTGGATTAGAAATCCCACCCTAAATGTTTTGGGTTTTTTTGTTATCTCTACTTCTATTTTTATTAAAAGCACCACATCTGTAGATTTTACACCACTCCCAAGATTCCCAGTGTCATCCTTCAGGCTAGATGCGGTTTGTTCACTGATGCTTCTGTTGTGAGGACTGATTATTTTGCTCTTCTTCCACTGCTGTGCAAACATTCAACCTTATATTGAGCTTCCATGGGCTGTCTATAAAAAGGGAATGATTGTCGATAGTATCAACATTAAATCTGCACTATGAAAACAGATACCTCACTACAGTATCAAGTAGAACATCTTCCAGGCAGCCTCTCCTTAAAGTGGATTTACCCCAAGGAGCTTCACAGTCAGAAGTGATAGTACCATTTCCTTCTGATGTGTTTTCTGGGCATACAGCAGACTTAGGAAAATTTGAAATGAATTTGCAATGATAATGTTGTCTCTTTGGAGATTTTATTGTTGTTCTGTTTTCCCGTTGGCTACCTCAAAGACATGGTGTAAAGGACTGAGAAAATCCATGTACTGATTTGAGAAAGAATTAGGAGTTGTTTGGAGCTTATGGAATTGGTTTGATGTTACTAGCAGACAGAAGCCCAGCTGGCAACTAAGCACCATGCAGCTGCTTGATCACTCCTGCCCGCCACTCCCCAATGGGATGGGGAGAATAACTGGAAAAAAAAAAAAGGTAAAACCCCATCGATTGAGATACAAACAATTTAATAATTGAAATTAAAGTGAAATATAATAATAATACAGTAACAGTAATTGGAAATAGAGAGAGAGGAATAAACCCCACCCCCCCAAGAAAAAATCCTGCAAGTGATGCACAGTACAGTTGCTCACTGCCTGCTGACCAATGCCCAGCCTGACCTGAGCAGCAGCCAGTGTCTCCTGGCCAACTCCCCACAGTTTCTACACTGGGCATGACATGCTGCAGTATGGAATGCCCCTTGAGCTAGTTTGGGCCAAGTGTCCTGTCTTTGCTTCCTCCCAGCTTCTTGTGCCCCTCCTCACCGACAGAGCATGAGAAACTGAAAAGTCCTTGACTGAAATAAGTCCTATGTACCAGCAACTGAGGTATCAGTGTGTTATCAACATTATTCTTGAACTAAATCTAAACCACAACACTGTATCAGCTACTAGGAAGAAAATTAACTCTACCCCAGCCAAAACCAAGACACTATTTTGCGAGATTGATCTAAAATTTTGCCAATATAGTGCCTTTTTAAATAATTATGATATTCTGTCCAGTAGCTATTACTGAATGTTTGACCAGCTGTGCAGATCACTCCAGTTGTGCACCTCTTTTCCTTCAGCATGTGTAACCAGAAGGTACATCAGTGTGGAAATGAGATCAGCCTATGGGTCAAAAAAGCATAGCGGAACTTGAACCAGATTAAAATGATTATTTATATACTTTCTAGAGAGAACATTTCCAACAGTAATACTTGCCACCACAATTCTATAATTCAGGGTGGAATTTAGCCCACTTCTGGATTCTACGGTGACACTAAATTTTCATATCATAGGATTATGGAATTTATTTCTTCCAGCTCCAGCTGGCTAGAACATACCGATGCTGATGGACACCAACTTGCTTTTAGCTATACATTAGTTATGTCCTGGAGCGGTGTTTGAAATCCCTGCTGCAAAATCTGAAAACTGTTTAGAGTAAATAGTGAACATTATAACATGAGAAAACCAATCTGTGTTCTTATCCACAGAAATAAAATGTAGTAGTTGATGTATTTGACCTATTTTCTGTATACGCAGGAAAGTATTAAGCTGCATGCTATATGGGTTGTTTATATTGCCTAATGCAAGCATTCTTTCATTTGAAACCAGTTTACTATAAATGTAGAGAGCTGATAATCTTTCCAGAAGAATGCCAGTAAAATAAGGACAAAGGGTGAACAAAGAATAGAGACAATTTGGTATCTATCTTTGAATACTGGTGTTTATACCAGTTTCAAGATCTCAAAGCTTGCCTTACTGAGATCAGATTGTTTTTCAAAAGTTTATCCTATGTGCTGTGCTTTGCCCCGTGAACACCGCTCTTAAAAAGCTGCAGTCATGAAACTGTGTCTTTTCAAGCCTTGCCAGGTTGCTTTCATTAGTGAGAGCGGATGTGGTCCTGCAGTGCTGTTGCTGTTCTCTCTGGGTAAAGATAAAATGACTTGCTAGCATTTCTGGAGCTAGACTTCCACACGGGGCCTTTCTTCTGTCAAGTTTTCTTTCTGGCATATGGATGATAGTATAGTGAGAGCTGAATGATAATTCTAATGTCTGAACTGGACTGTTTGGTTCTTTTCTTTCCCCTCTTTCATTTTTGTAACATAGTATCTTTAAGATACTAATAGAGTTAGAGCAATAGCACCGTCTGAAATAGAGAGCAACAGTCTGGCTGTATTTAATAATTAGCAGAACTGGCATTGGCCTCTGTAGGGACAAAGACTTTTCTTTTCTTTGGTACTTTGTTTTTCTTTACGCAGTCATATTCAAAAAGGGCTGGCATTTCTTTGTGGAGGTTAAGGCATCCAGTCTCCAAGTAAGATTATATTGCTTTACGCTTACTCTTTTAAAAATTATTTGGCATGTATTAAAGTAAACAGCATTTGTGTAACACTGATGATCTGTGAGGGACTGGATTCTTGGTACTCCTTTTAGGTGAGGAAAGGTTTGATAAATTTGAAACACGAGTTTGAGACACATTGCGCATATGTATTACTTGAGAAGTGGACCTAGCTCTGTTTTCGTGACAGCTTTTAATAACAGTGTATGAAACGAGACTCCTGCATTCATATTTTGCTGTTGCTCATTACAAGTGCTAAAATGTTCATTGTTAGGTGGCTGTTAACGTTGTGTTTCCTAATAGCATGTAAGTCACCCAGCACAAGACAACTGCTTCAGTTCTTTACCAGACAGGGAAACTCCCTGCATTTATTGCAAAAGACCCTGGCGTTTTTAAATAAAAATAGTAGTTCTGAAGATGTAAAACTATGTCTGAAATAGTTTTAGAATTTTTTTTTCCTTAAACCCTTTCCAATTTTAATACTTGAATTTGGATGTCATCAAAGATTGTTTACTTTTGAATGAAATTACTTTTGAACTTTGTAAGCTGTGAAGTGCACACAAGGCTATCAATATTCAGTTTATAAAACTGATTTATAAGGAGAAGCATGATATTAGAAGCATGCAATTTCAGTAATATGCTGAATGAATCATCAAAACAGAAGGACCTTGTGAAAAGGAGCCTTGTTGTGCTTACTGCCTGAAGTTCCTTGTTTATTCAGACACCTGCATGAACATTTTTGATCTTTCTTTGTTATGCCAATTCTGTGTCCAACATTTTATGTCACGGGACAGATTCTCAGCAGTTGCAAATAGTAGCTGAACATTTAGCCTGCATAGAGCTGTCAGTCTCTGTATTTGGACATAATTGATGGGGATGAAAACCAAGCTACCATCTACCACTTCCATATATCTGTCAGTGTTGAGGCAATATATGAGAAACTGTTACTAACAGTTCTCACTTTGTACTTGATCCTTAGACAAATCAGAAAATCCAGGGCCTGATTCTCAAATCTCACTTCTATTAAGATGTAATTATGTTTGCTTCAAGCCTCTTTTAGGTTACCAAGATAGTGATACATCCCTAGCAGAGACAGGCATTGTAGCCCTTCTGTCTTCAGTGCTCTCATTCCACAGACATTGGCTTAAACTCTCCCCAGCAAAACAAACAAAAAACCCAAACAAGAAAACCATCAAAGCAGCAAAAGGTTCAGCCCAGAATGCCTTTAAAATCTTTTGTTCCAGCTCTTCTAGTTTCAGTGCATCTTCAGCCTCAGTTTTTTCCTACTTTATGTGGTATTTCTACTGTGTAAACCATCAACATTAGTTTTATGCTTTTCTTGTTCATGAGGTTTTTCTTTCATGCTTGCTTTGCAGAAATGAAAGTAGTGTTCTTCCCTAGGAAGTACTGAGAACTTTGGCCGTTCATCTTTTCCAAGCCCCTTTTGACATATGTTTTCCCCCTCTATATTTCAGTTGACTTGAAGATAAATCTTTTATTAGACCTGCAAAAAGTAGAGGCTTTATTGCAATAAAACAGGAGATCAAATTCTGTATAAAGCTTTCTTGGCTATCAATCTAGAGCAATTTCTGTTTCCTCACAGCAAGCATGCCCACCAGTGAAACTGAATCAGTGAACACAGAAAATGTTAGTGGAGAAGGAGAGAACCCGGCATGCTGTGGGAGCTTATGGTGAGTACACATGCTGCTTTCAAGAGGTCACCCTCATCATCTCAAAATGTAAAAGGATCATTTCCCCCTGTTGTTTATTTAGCCCAAACTGCTTTCAAACAGTCAAGCTTTGTACGACACTTGGGTTTATTTTGCCTTTCTACTGAAATTCTCAATGTAGAAACTATAAAACAATTCAACTAAACTTCTAGTGGGTCATGTTCCCTGAAGCCTTTTATAAAATACAATGTCCATAATAATAAGAAAATAACAGAAGTCCCCTATGACACATAAAAAGAAACATTTTCTGTTAAATTGTTCATGATCTGAAGAATATGTATTTTTTAGGCAGTAACTGAATATATGAGAGCATTTCTGTATCCCGTGGTGCTCAGTATTTATTTGCTCAGATTTTCATGACTTCCAAGCAGCTTCTACACGAGCAGTTTATTTACTTAGCTTTAAAGGAGACTTCCTTTCACTTAGAAAATTTGTAAAGCTTTAGGAATGGTATTCCAGAAAATAAATAATAGAATTTCAGCATTCGTGATATATTTTGTTTAAAGTTTGGTTTTGTGTAAATATAATTCCAGTGCATTGATTTGTAGCAATCTAAAAAGAACAAATTTGTGTTAATTATTTTTTATATATTCTTAAAAATGTCTTTTCCTTTTCTTCTAGTCAAACCATCTCAAAATCCAAGTTCAGGTCAGTATTTTCCTCTCCATTGCTTTTTTTCTTCTTTGTGAATGTTTACGTATCATGATGATCTCATATAATTATTCTTTATTTACTGTACTTCAAATTCTACCGTGTAAAAATTCTTCCTAACAGTTACTGGTGAATATGAGAGTAACATATCCGTGAACACTTTTGAAAATCAAACTCCCTGATTTACTTTGCTCATATTTGTGGCTCTCTTTTCACTTACTAGGAACACTTGGGAATACGAGCTTCTGTTCTCACATGTGATTGCAGAAAGGAAGTAGTATCAGCAAAACTAAGAATCAGTAGTCCTCATAATGTTGACACTGGATGTGCCAGTACAGAACCTATAGGTTTCCTTATTTTGATTTTATTTTCCAGTATTACAGGACATATATTTAGTAATTAGAAAGGATAATGGCAAGGACAGAAGATACACTCTGTTTAAAAAGTTTAGGTTACTCCAGGAAGGAGCAAAAAAAAAAAGTTGATTTAGGGTAAGTAATCAAGTGGTAGACCTAGTGAATCCTGAAGGGCAAAAACCACTCCTACAGCTGCAGACAACCCACAGAATAAATAATTTTCACAGAAAATTTTCAGTGATAAAAAGGGACAATCAGGAAGATTTGGCAACATCTGGCATCAGCAGTTTTGACATCTGGAATCATTCCAATTTTTCAACCTTAGTAAAACTGATTTCAGTGTTGGATATTTAGCAAGTAATTCATTGGTAACAGCAGTGTATTCTCCTTGCAGCAATGAAGAGGATAGCAAACCCAGGTTTATTCTACTAGCCTTACTAGGTCTAATGACCTACCAGCACTGACCAGCTGCTAGCAGTTGGGGTGGACTTGTGTTCCTTCTGTATAGCCTTTCTTTTTTGAAGAAGAGCCCCCAGACAACAATTGACTGGTGCTTTTCCACACTGAGAGGTTTTTTCATGTGATGCTATGATCAAACTTTATTTTGTCATCCCTTTCAGCCAGCAAACTGGTGACAGCATCTACATCTAAATGTGCCTCACTCTGGTGAACACTATGACCAGTGGAGATCTGGCTATTTAGGATTGTAGTGAATGCACAACTAACTTTTTAGAAGTTTTATCATTGGTTATAAAAGCTGTATAACTTCTTGTATGCCTTCTGCTACAGAAACTGACCTTAGCTACACCAAATGAATGAACCAGTTATGTCCATGTGAACCTTTGAGCTTAACCCTTCATGAGAATTATTAGGTGAGATTGCTTTTAGCTTGTAAAGAGAAGCAATTCAGTGTGCTAGTGGTCTGAAATTCCTCTTGTCATTGCTTCCAGTTACCATTATAGTGGAAAAAATGGAACAATGCTGCATCTGTTTACAGAAGTGGTTACAGTCAGCAATGGGATGTTGGTGTCTTTCATTTGGAGATGCTAGAAGTTTTCAATCATACTTAAACTGAATATAGTATAGTAATGGGCTGTGTTCAGTAGTCAGGGGTGACAGCGCATTCTAAGCCAAGTGCTGAATCTTGGTCTAATTCTCACTCTTCTATCCTGATTCTTGCTCTAGATTCAGGAATGTTATTCTGTGATGGCAGTACACTGTGTTTCAGGGTAAAGTAAATCAGACTTGTCAGGGATATTGCTTTAACTGTAAATATCTTTGCCTTTGGATCAAAATAGAAAATGCTTTTAATTTCAAGCCAGCCTACCTGCTGTACCAGAAGTGAAGATAGAGGTTAATCCTGAGAAGTATGTTTCTACACAGTCAGATGGGTCCTTGATCAAAGGAATTACATCCTGGCAAGATACAGCAATTAGCTGCCAGTTTGTTAAGTGAAGTTCTGTATGAACCACACATTATGCTAGGATATATGTGGATAAATATGATCCGTGCTGCATATTTGTAATCTTCCAGGTGGAATGTGGAAACTTTTGATACTAAAACAACTGCTTTTTCTCCTGACATGGATGCAACACAGCTATGATTAGAGGAAGATGGGGATCTGCTAGTTGAAGAGATTTGTGCCTATTTCCCTCTGTCAAGATCCCTCTTTTCAGAATTTGCTTCCTCTTTTATCAGTATGGTCACCAAATCACAGATTGGCTGAGGCTGGAAGAGACTGCCGGTGGTCATCTAGTTCAACCTCCCTGCTCAAGCAGGGTCACCTACAGCACGTTGCTCAGGACTGTGTCCAGATGGCTGTTGAATATTTCCAGAGAAGGAGACCCCACAATCTCTCTGGGCAGCCACTTGATTAAATGATCACTTTGCTCTTCAAGTCATGTTAACAATCCGGTACTATGCCCTGAATTCTGTAACTACAAAAATGAGGAGTGGAAAAATAACCTCATATGCTTCTATTTTTTTACAGTGAATGACTGCTCTGGTGCAGTTCTTCTGTCCTATATTTTATAAATAAGAATAGTGAAGTCTAGAGTCTCTGCATAGATGTTAACACCCACAATTACAGAAGAATTCATCTTGAGCATTTATATTTACTTCTGTTTAAGCTTATGGCTGAAAATATGAGGCATGCCTGTTTCACAGATACAGGGATTCTGCATGTGATTCTAAACAGAAAGTCCAGTTTAGAAAAATACTATGTTATAATGAAAGGTTGCTGATACAAAATCAGCTGAAAATGAATGTTCCTACCCTTTACGTAGACTTAGTGTCAATACACAAACACACATAAATAGCAAGTAAACAAAATAAACTTCATAGATTCTGCATGATTGACTCACACTGATTTCAGTTAGACTCAGTGGAAGGCTGGATATCCCATATGTGGATTCAAATTTGAGACCCGGTACCTAAAGGAGCAGCTACGCATGAACACCTGGGTGAATGAAAGTGAAACTGGGAACACATTTGTAAGAATAATGATGTTCTTATAAATACTTATGAACAAAAAAAGAGATAAATTATTTAATGAGAACAAAAGCAATACCTAATTTGGTTTGTTGTAACAAAACTATGTCAATTATAAATGTCCTTTGTGATTTTAATGCTTATTCAGCTGCTATGTTTTTGTTAAATTTCATGAAAGCAATGTTATATCATTGCAAAGTTATCAAAATGGAATTTCTTTTAAAAATAAAAGGGTACATTTTACTCTTCCAGAAAAAAAATTACGCTATTTGGTTAAAGCTAGGAGGGACGGTTGCAAAAAAATAGAACAGTGTCCAGTGAAAATAGTGTAATTTGTTTTCCTGTCTTTTATAGCCACAGGTTTTCTGGCACAACAGGTCATCTAATTCACTCTGCTTCTTGCTGTTTATTTCTTTACTTGTACCAATCTAGTGAAGGTAGAAAATGACTCCTATTCTCCTTTTTGAATTTTTGTTTTATTTCTGTAGTCTTTTTGCATATTAGTCACATTACTAATTTTTGCACATTACTTATATTAGTCATACACTTCCAAATGTGAGTGCCATTGCAGCCGTTGCACACTCTTTGGCAGTGCTGTCATAGATGTATCACTGAGCTGTGCTGTTTTGTCAGATTCTGCAGACCTTTGGGGAAAGAAAAAAAAAAAGCCCTGTTGGCCTCGGAAGGCTCTGAGTAATACACTTTGGGGCTGCTCTTGGCTCCTCTGAATAGAGATATCCAAACAGGGATATTCTTGTCTCGTTGACTTCAATGATAGGCTGTTTTGTAAATGTATAAAAAGGCTGTTTTACCTGCCCAGGGAGTGAGCCGTCCTAATGATTGCCATGGTTCACAGGGTACTCGCAAGATAAGAATGTTCTTGAATACTGTGTTGATTTAGGTCAGGACAGGATATTTTTCCTTTATATGGTTAGAATGCTGCAAAGGCTTGAATCATCTTTGTAGTGATATCTGAAACTAGTGTTAATTTCCAGTACTGCAAGTACAAATTTAAGGTGCATAAAGAAAACTCAGTTAAAGCTTGAATGCGGTGTCAAGCTCAGTTATATTTATGGTGGTATTATTGCATATTGGTTCTATTTTCTGAGGCAGATGTAAAGCATTTCTGATTTTTAAAAAAGTAAATACAATACCTGCTAATTCAGACTCTGAAAGTATTAAGAAATTAATGTAGTTATTTGTAGCCATTTTCAAAAGCCATAGTTCGATGTCTTGGTACTGCCAAAAGGGCTGCAGTGCCCTTCCCCTGTCTCACCCACTTATTCTTCATGTTCTTGCTGTGAAACGGCAGTGCAGTGAATTGTATCACACAATCGCCCAGCTAAAAGCAACCTAGAAAAAAGAAATTGTTTTTCACTAGTCAATTCTCAGGTCTGGATCACTTCATTAGGCTAGTTTTGGCAAAAGGGAAAGCAGGGGGCAGAGCAAGGAGAGCAGACCACTGCTTTCTATCACAACAGATTTATGCTAGACTGGCTTGATAGTGAAAAGAGAGGAAGAAGTTTATACATGCACATTCTTCTCAGATCTTTGCTATTTTAAGGCTAGGTCAAGCTTCCATTGGAGTCTGTGCTTACTTTGTCCCTTGAGTGTTGAATGAAGTAGTTGTCATTTCTTAAATTTTATTATCTGAGTCCACGGCTATAGTTGTGGGTGTATGAATTTTATATGCCTCCCTTTTAGGCAATATCAGCTGCTTCCTAATCCTTCTCCTCCTATGACCCAGCAATATATTTTCTTCCTGTTTCACAAATGGAAATGCAACTCGGAGACTATTTGGTTTGCTAAAGTTCCCAGAAGCAAAGCAGAGAAATTAAATCTAGTTTTATGGGTCCACAGCTAAGCTAATACCCTCACTTGTGAATCCAGCTCATACCTAGATAGGGCCTGCTTACTTGTCCTTGATTGTCACTCTTAGTCATTCCACAAACATTTGCCCCCTGACACAATTTCAAGGCACATCAGCAGAAACCTCTAGGAGTCACTGACTGAGTTTACTAACATTATAGGGTAGATATATTAAAGTTGACCTTCATGTTCCTGTCTTGTTTAATCCTGCCAGAATTGTGCCTGTGTTTTAACTCAAAGCCTATGTTGCAGGCTAAATGTAATTTGAATTCTAAGTT
The DNA here is from genome assembly GCA_009867235.2 of Psittacus erithacus. Taxonomy (NCBI): domain Eukaryota; kingdom Metazoa; phylum Chordata; class Aves; order Psittaciformes; family Psittacidae; genus Psittacus; species Psittacus erithacus. The sequence goes on from WYDI02017174.1 coordinate 42,958, forward strand.
GCTTCATTGGCTTTTCTATACTGCTATTAAGTGTATGGGGCCTGAAAAGAGCCGGATCTTGTTAGTGAAATGTTAAATGCAGCTTAGTCTAGTTATATCCCAGGCAATTAGAGTCTCTGCAAGTTGAGGTCTAGATTTGAAAATATATAAGGGAATTTAAAAAAGAAATAGCAAATTATTACTCTCTAATTTTCAACTGGTAATAATTTATACAACTATCTGAAGCGTTATTGCACACACATCTATAAAAGTACACCTGTTCACACATATGTACTTGCACTATGTTTTCTATACAGAAGAAACTCTCTTTAAGTTTATCTTTTGTGTATAATAATAGACCTGTTTTTATTTGAACTTTCAGTCGACGCTGGCGTCGCTGGAATCGATTTAATCGAAGAAAATGTAGAGCTGCAGTAAAATCTGTCACATTTTATTGGCTTGTTATTGTCCTGGTCTTTCTGAACACATTAACTATCTCATCGGAGCATTATAATCAACCTGACTGGCTGACCCAGATCCAAGGTACATTTAAAATTTACTTGTCCTGTTCTTGCCTGTGAGTACTTGCATTCTATCAGCGGCTGCTGTTGTACTTTGCTATTTTGTTGCTATTTGCTGTCCTGAAAGACATTCAGCCCAGCGAAAGGGCGATACAAGAAATGACTGAATGTATTTGATTTCCACAACTGTAACACAGCTTAATGGCATACCAGCTGAAACCTGGCAATACTGAATTATAAATACCTGTGCTTTTACTGTTAAACCATGCTTGAGAGATGAGGAAGGAGATAGTTCCTGGCACAACAGAATATTCTGTGGGCTCTGTTGTTTAAGTTATGGCGTGGACTCAAGCTGTGAGTTGAGCAGCCATGAATTGCACAATGGATTGGAAAGATGAATAGTTCATAAGTGGCAGGAAGCTTCACATTCTTGCGTAGCTTTTGCCATTTAGGCACCAAATACAGCCCAACTTAAAAAACCAGCACTTCCTTCTTTAACAAAAGGCTGCGAACTAGTACAGAAAGCATAGTACAAATATGTGAAAACACAAATAGAATCTATGAAACAATTCAGGAATGTCTTTTTGTTTTTTTCTTTCTTTAATGTTTTGTTCCAGATATCGCAAATAAAGTTCTTCTGGCTTTATTCACCTGTGAAATGTTAGTAAAGATGTACAGCTTGGGCCTTCAGGCTTATTTTGTTTCTCTTTTTAACCGCTTTGATTGCTTCGTTGTTTGTGGTGGCATTGTTGAAACCATTTTGGTGGAGTTGGAAATTATGTCACCCCTTGGAATTTCAGTGTTTCGCTGTGTTCGTCTCCTGCGTATTTTTAAAGTAACAAGGTAAGATTAATACTGCTAACTTTAGGGATAGCTGAAGGGTGGTCAGCAATTCTTTTGTAATACTTCATCATGCTCTGCTCTTTTACTGTTTTGTTTGGGGGTTTTTTGGTGTGTGTTAACACACGCATTTTAATTTATAGGCACTGGGCATCCCTGAGCAACTTGGTAGCATCCTTGTTAAACTCAATGAAGTCCATTGCTTCACTGTTGCTTCTGCTTTTCCTCTTCATCATAATCTTCTCGTTGCTTGGAATGCAGCTGTTTGGAGGCAAATTTAATTTTGATGAAACTCAAACAAAACGGAGCACCTTCGATAATTTTCCACAAGCTCTTTTAACTGTATTCCAGGTAACTTTCTTTCATCATGTATGAAACATTTTACCTTTAATGATCAGAAAAACTGTTTAAGTGATCATGTTGCCTGAAAATAAAATCACAAATACTATTTATCCAGTTTACTTTAAGTAGCATTCTGCTCATTAAATTCAGTACTCTGGTAGCTCTGCACCATTTGTGCCATTTGTTTCATGTGTTATTTGATCTATCTATGCAACATAGCTGTCATATTAATTCACAAAAAATCTCCTTTGTTCATCAAATACAAGACTAGAAAAAGAGGTGGAATGTTATTTTTATTTTAATCAAATTGTTTTCTTTAACTTCATCAGCTGTGTAAAAGTTCAGCTATTCCCAAGCAGGAAAAAATGAGAAGCATTGTAGGACTGCATATTTGCATATGAGCCATGTCACTTATTATAATATAAAAACAAGTTTTACTTTCTTTAAAGAGACACTGTCAGGTTTATTAAAATATAACATAACTTCTCTGCTCCTTGTGGAAAGGGTCCATACTTACAGTTTACTTTTCATTATGATGCTTTTTTTTTATTTTTCCTGATTTGGGTACTGGAATTAGGCTAATTGTTTTCATCTTTCTAGCTGTTTTCCCCATTCAGCTTTACACATTACCACAATGTTTTTGGACATTGTAGGTGGCTGTTTAGAGCTGACCCTGCAAGGCTCAATCTAGTGTCAAGCTCCTATTGTTTGGTAGAGGTTTCATCTGTTGGCTGCCCAGAGAACGGAAAAAGAAAAAAAATCTTTCCATGTAATTTTAAAATAAGGAGATCTTAATGAGAAACTTCCTTAAGAGGAAAAATGTCCACATTTGACCTGTCACTGCCCCTTTAAATATTGAGACTGTAATTTCAAACTCAACTGAGTTGGATTTTATTTAGAATTTAGGCTGCCTTGTTTTCAAAGGCATGAGGCTGCCTTTGGTTTCAGAATGAACTCAGGAGCAACCAGCCTGTTGGGTGCTCAACAGCTATGAAAATCAGCTTCATAAATTTAGCTCTTCAAAAATGGATTTAAGAATTTGGTAGGCATATTATTTTCTTGAACAACCACTTAAGTACTTTGAAAGAGAGTCACTGTTACAGATTTTCTCAGGATAGACTTGGTGATTTGAAGAAGTTACTTAGAAGTGCCCCTATAACCTGCTTTGTAATACTCAGAATTTTTGTTGTACAGAAAAAGTGGAGTTGCCTCATTGTAAATTATCCTTTTAACTAATCAACAGGTTTCTGTAAGATTCTTCTAGTGTTCAGTGAAATGATGTGAAACAATAGCTAATAAGAGAATCATGTCGTTCTCTCACAGCATTGAGCTCCATTCAGTTTAAAATAGCTTCCATTTCGAAAGCTATAGTAGTAGTGTATGCGGTATGTATATTAAATAGTTTATGACGAGAAGGCAGCCAGTCCCCATTAAAACTGAATCTGGATAGACTAATTTGCAGGACTAACAAATGGCATATACTAGAAAAAAAACCACACTTCGGCCACTATTTCAGAAAAAGAGAACCTTAAAACATATATTAATTTGATTTTCAAGAGTGATGAACATTTGTGGGCATTACTACATATGTGGCATTACTGAAAATCAAGGCACTCACTTTTTCATGCTAAAATCGATAAAATTATAAGCTTCTATTTTTATTATTTTTGCTTTTGAAGTTAAGTGATGTAGATGCATACCATAGAATAAAAGCTAGTAGATTTAAATCCAAGCTTTCAGGAGATACTTAGATGGGGCTTTGAGCAACCTGGTCTACTGGAAGGTGTCCCTTCCCATGGTAGGGGAGATGGAACTAGATGATCTGTAGGGTCCCTTCCAATCCAACCAATCTATGATATGCTTATTTAAATTGAAAATTTAAAACAAAGCTTGAGAAGGTTATGGTATTGCTTTCTGTAAACAGAAGGTTAGTCTTATTGTGTACTGTGGTCAAACGAAACATATTTTTCTGTTGCTTGTTTTGATATTGAGTTACTAATAATGTATCTGCTTCTTAGATTCTAACAGGTGAAGACTGGAATGCTGTTATGTATGATGGCATAATGGCATATGGTGGCCCATCATCGTCAGGCATGATAGTCTGTATATATTTCATTATCCTCTTCATCTGTGGTAACTGTATCCTTTGCACTCACTGGAAAATCCTCCAAATGGGGCTGTGTGCCAGGGACATAAGCAAAATTATTTTAGGAGGAAGTAAATTGCAGTGTACATGCAAGTGCTTCCTGCACGCACCAAAACCTTTATACAGACTTTGTAACTATTCCCTAATGAGCGAGACTGCAGCGATCTCTGAGTCTGTCTCCAGCCACCACAATGGCAGAAACCAGAGTTGTTTTATTTACTTCCTCCAGTGGGAAGCAGCCTTATTCTACCTGCTTGTCTCTGTTTGATTTCTTTGCCTCTGAAATGCATGGAATGTAGTCTGACCTCAGTGTCAGTAATTTCCTGATCCTCTTTCTGACGCTTGATATAGCCCTGTTAAATTCTGATATAAACTGACAGTGGAGCCAGTGATCCTCTGTATATTGCAGGGACCCGAAGAGAGAAATCTGCATGGAGAAATGTTGAGTCAGTTAGGATTAAGTCTGCGAAAGCATTCCCTTTTCCTGCCTTCAGTGTACTGGAAGGTCCCATACGGCAACAGAAACTAGTGTCATTCCCAGAAGTTGTAAAAGGTCATGAGGTGATAAAAGGGCAAACCCATCCTCTTTTCTGTATTATACAGTATTTATATCAGGTTTGGTACTTAACTGATATGGACTGAGGTACAGATTTTTATATAGATTGTTGTAGACACAGAAGACAGTGCATTATAGAAATGAATTTTTAAAAATGCCTGAACAGTCTTCACTTTTCATAGACAATACTTCATATCTGAAACTTGCTCAGGCTAGCATAAAGGTGGATTTCATTGATATAAACAAATGTCAAGTATCCTGCTGTTTTAAAATCAGGATCTCTTCTCATTTTACACCCAGTATTAATCTAGTCCATAAAATGAGTGTTATTTGCACTGCACTTAAGCGTCACAAACCTCTATGCTGTAGGTCGGTAATATGCGTTTTATATCTTTCATGTTGTCAGTGTTTATGCTGATAAAAACCAAACAAATATAGTGAGGCATAATGTCCTTAAAATGATTTGAAATAGATATCTTGCTAAATGTCTTCTTGGCCATTGCTGTGGATAACTTGGCTGATGCTGAAAGTCTAAATACAGCTCAGAAAGAAGAAGCTGAAGAAAAGGAAAGGAAAAAGAATGCGAGGTAAAATAGCATGGACATGTTGAATATGCAGGAGATGAAAGGAGGAGGGTACTGAATTCCTTCATAAGGATTTTTTTACTTCATATGAATGTTTTTACCTTCTTCAAAATTTATTTGGCTCAGGAAAAAATTGAAAGGGTTTACCTAGACATTGAAATAACACAAAGTTAATATGATTTTAGATTAAAGTTGGTTAGTAATTAGGAAAATAGGGTGAATTAAGGACATAATGGTAGGCCAACTGATATTTAAACATTGCAACAGCAAGATTTATTGTGCAATTAGAAAAAGAATGTATCTGTTGTTGCCAGTGCACAACTCCCTGCGGAATCAGTTCTCTAAGCCTTATATAGACAAGAGGAAAACCTTCCTTTGAAATCAGTGCAGGCCTGTTGAAGTCAATGCCAGTTGTTTGTATAAGTCCAAGTGTACAGTTTATCTCTAGAAAGGAGTAACGATCATGTGTTGAATTTTTTAGGGATTAGCTTCTGGAATTGTATTCAAAATTATAATCTTTTTAATGGATCATTGCATTCAAATACGATAGATTGTTATTGCTCTGACACCTGCAGCTGTGTAAGTCATTTTGAATATTTGAGTATGTGGGTTTAGGTATGCTATCTTCTCATAGAATGAGTATATTTCACTTAAAATCATCTTTACATGTTGTGCTTTGTAATTGTCCTTGTATTGTTTTGTAGAAAAGAGAGTCTGGAAAATAAAAAAAGTGAGAAGTCAGAAGGTGACCAGAAGAGCCCCAAGGATAGTAAGGTGTTTATTCTAAAAATTGTGTCTTTTCTAAGAAGCTGTTTTACTAATTTTGCTTGGGAGTATTTCAAGACTGTTGGGCATTGTGCAATTTCTTTTATGAACCCATCATCCCTACATTTTTAATGTGCTTTGCATCCTCACAGAATGTCTTAATCCAGAAAATCATTTTTGTTTCAGGATATTCTGAGAAGGGAATCCCTTAAAGCATGGAATAGTTAACTTTAGAAAAATCTGGTGTTATTTTGGGATCCCTGTAGTTATTTTGCCTGATAAATCCAATGGAAGAGATTAATGAATGCTAAACTCTTAGTAGAATGTTCAAACATTCTTGGTAATTTTTACTAGAGCCTTTTGATTATATTCTCATTGTGACCTACACAGCCAGAAGAATGTGAATACTACAGTAAAGTAATATCTTTATGACATAAGACTGTCAGCTGTCTTATGTGCTCAGAGTTACCCTATTTCAGAAAACTTTGACTAAGCATAGGTATCGCTTCCCTTACTCTACACTATTTGGTTTGCTTTCTGTTGAATTTTTTACTCCAAGGTACATGTAAATTTGTTTTTCTTCTTGTGCATCCCTTTCATTGCTATAGGTGACAATTACTGAATATGGAGAAGGAGAAGATGAGGATAAAGATCCCTATCCACCCTGTGATGTACCAGGTATGTGAATACCAGTCAGAAGACAAACACATTTAAGTTTATAAGCTAAAATATACTAAACTTGCTCCTGCTGAACACTGAATCAATCTTTTGAAGTTGGTGAAGTTGTGCTCTGTTATCAGGGAATAAATGGACCTGCATGCTGCTAAGTATCATCTTTTCCTGCAGCTTCCTAGACAGTACAAACAGCATATGAGAGCTAATACTGTGAGTCTAAAGACTGCTATGGTAACACTATTGGGATGTGAGAGCAAATTCTAAACTTTCTGAAACATTTGGCAAAAAAGGACATTCCAGGGCTGCTGACGTTCAGTCAATTTTGTCTTAACTTCTTCCAGTCCAGTGAACATACTTACCTAAAAATCAGTTCTGTCCAATAGTCTGGATGCCTGTTGACGAAATCTGCCCTACCTTTTGAGCACTCGGTGCTCAGCCAGTGCACAGAGCTCAACACAGCTCAGGCAGGGACTGATGGTCAGGGGCTGAGGGTAAGTGGGGCTCCAGAGCTATTTGCAGAAGGTGTGAGTGGAGTCCCCACATGAGGCTGGTTATGGCCAATAAAGACTATTAGTTCTCTCAGGGCATTAATGCACACACCCATATATGCTCATAAGCATGTATATAAGCAACTGTATGGATTGTATGTTCATATATTGATTCATGGATTTTTAAAACCATGATATGAATATATTTTTCCTATAAGCCATATATATTTTAATGCAAGCCATGCTTCTATATTTTATGATCAAAACCTCAATTTTTTTTTATTTTATAGTAAAAAAGTGTTTGATTTAAAGTAGGTGAAGATGAAGAAGATGAGGAGGATGAACCAGAAGTACCAGCTGGCCCACGTCCCCGTAGAATATCAGAACTAAATATGAAGGAGAAGATCACACCGATCCCTGAAGGGAGTGCCTTCTTCATTTTCAGCAGCACCAATCCGTAAGTATAATTTTGAAAAATACTGGTTTAGTCCATTAAGGTTTAGCATTAAAGTAACAAGCCTCCTTTCCAGTAGAGTTAGGAATAGAACACCAGTATTTCAACAGGAGAGAGACTGGCTTCTTCCCTAAAATTTTCTAAATTAATTGGTAAATTAAAAGAATTTGATAAATATATTAATTTGCTTCTCACTGTTGAAGATAATAATGTTTTGTACATATATTCTGTCAAGTCTGCGCGTGTCTGAAAAGTACCCTTTAAAGTATATTACCTATTCAGTGTGTTATTCATTGGAGATGGAAGCTGTGGCATAAGATCTGAGCATCTTCTATGTGAGATAGGATTCCTAGTAATCCTAATAACTTTAGTGGAGCAATACAGGTTAGGAAGAAGAGAAAATGAGAGAGAGAAAAAGAGAAAATAAGGAAAAAGAATGTATGTATTCCTCTTGGGGTAACAGCATTTTCCCATATTCAGGCAAAAACAGAAGATAAAGACAAATAATTTAAAAAATGAAGAACAATAATAGTTGGCTTCATTCACTGCTCAGTATAACTCCCGAACATTTGAAGTTTTACACTGATGAAGAAAGCAACCTTCAGTAGTCAGTTGTTACTAGTTGGCTAGAAGTGAACTCAATTCAGTTCCTACAGACTGAACATAGCTGTTACATTTTATATAGCAATTTCATGAGCATTCTTAGAAGGGAGCTTAAGAGTTATTTGGCATGGGAGAATGCTGTCTTCTCAGTGATAGAGGTCATTGCAATTAAGTTGAGAAGATGGGTGTGATGATAAAGATGCAATGTTTTGGGCTTGTATCTTATTTATTGCATGGATTGCCTAAAGCTTTTCAGAATTTTCAGGCTGGAAAGAGAGCTATTTAAACTAGCAATTTTAAGAACATGCATGCTGAATACAAAAATGTTTGATTTGTTGACCATATGAAATTGGTTTTGGCCTCAACTAGTGCTACCTATTCTCAGGCCAAAGTTGCCATCTTACTTAACTAAGATACACTATACTCACATAATCTACTTAACAGAAAATAACAGAAAATTTTCCCCAAGAGCTGTCTGATTCTTCAGAAGAACTTAGCCAACTTCACTGTTAGTTATGAACCTCATCCTGCCTTTTTCCCAGTTTAATTCCAGGCCTACTCTACCAAGATGCTCAATATCATTTGTAATAACCTTGGGCTCAGTGCCTCTGAGCATATTTATAGTTCCACTTCATGTTGTGGCTGAAGCTGAGTAGCTCTAAAATTTTCAACACTCAGTTGTCCTGTAATTCTCTAGAAAAATCTTCACATAAAATTCTGATTTGGGTTGAGTCTTTAAGTAGCACAATAAAATCTGTAGCCTAAGCCACATCTCACCAGATGAGTATTTTTGACAGTTATAATAAGTATCAAATCAAGCTGGGGATCCGAAATGACATCATCTGTCATTGGTCCTTTGGCATCTGTATGTGCAGAGTGGAAAAAACACTGAAATTTCTAGTGGCATGCATAACCCATTGAACACCAGTAGGAGCTTGGAAATCCTTTTTCAGATTCCTTCGATAAGTTCATCTTCGGTACAGTGGATTGGATTTTGAATTTATTTACATTTTTAGAAATCAGAGCAGTAGCTTCAACATTTGCATTTTTAGATGCCGATGGTTGCTCTGTTCTATCACTGTTGTCAGATGAATAGAAAACATGTTGTATATTAGCCTTCTACTGAATTCTGTTTGCACACATGGTATATTTTTGTATCTCTTCTTCAGAATTCGAGTGGGATGCCACAGACTCATCAATCACCACATCTTTACCAATCTCATCCTAGTCTTCATCATGCTGAGCAGTGTTTCCCTAGCAGCAGAAGATCCAATTCGAAGCCATTCTTTTAGAAATAATGTAAGTCCTTCATTTTTATATCTGAATATATCCTCGCAGGATAACAGTCCCTTGGTGTTAGTGCCTGATTTTTAATTTTCAGGTTAAGAAGCTTTCCTTTTCCTTTTTCAAGTGTGTTAGTGAATGTATGGATTTGTTTATAAAGGTGGAGATGCCTGGCCACATGAATGAGTTTGAGTTCCATCAGATCAGACCTGAAGATCCTTGGATCCCTGATTGATCATCTGACTTGATCAGAAACTAAACAAGTTTTACTTCTTTTCAAACTCACATATAAGATAAGAATTAGAGCATGCCCAGCTCCTTGCCTTCAGTGAACTGCCATTTCAGCCTATAATGAATCAAAAAATTTGGAAATCTTCCTGCATCCTTTTTTAGATATACTTGTAGAAACAAAGTATTTTTTAAGAATATTAATTTCAGAAATGTCTCTTTTATTTAATATAATTATAGTTTATGTCGTGAGTAAACACCTGTGTTCTAAAACAAATTCCTCAAACCCCATTTTAAGTTCTTAATATAGTAGAAGACTTGATTTCAAATGCACAATTATTAGACAGAGAAGCAAAAATAAATCCACTTTCATGGCCACTAATGTATATCTTAAAATTTGAATCATAGAAAATAGAATCAGCTAGGTTGGAAAAGACCTTTAAGGTCATCAAGTCCAACCTTTTCTTGTTGCACTTGAATTAGTAGTGAAGCAAGCCTCTCGTTATTGTGAGTTGTGCATGCTTTAGGTTAGGTATGTAATAGTAGAGACAGTGCAACTTGGTAATAGTCTGTGGGGACATCTGGGATACTTTTACTGAACTTCCAGGCCTCTCCTGTCCTAGATATAAATTGATCTGTAGAGATTGCCATGGAGTTAGAGAAACTCCTTCACCTCTTTCAGGAAAAATGGGCCTACAAGGTCAATAGAGGTCATATCCCTTTACTTTTTGCTAGCGTAGATGCAGCCTCTGAAACTACTCTTGGCTTTTGACTTTCATCAAAGGTAGGAAGAGGTCAAAGCACAAAGACACTCTTCATGTACTATTCAGTAGATCTCTGTACTTCCCATAACTGTAAAACTAGGCAAATGCAGTCTTATGAATAAATCACGTTAATAGATGAGAAAAAGAGTTGGTTTCTGAAATTGTTATGGTAGAAATGGTTTGAAAAGCTGGTAATTTTTTTTGAAACTTGAGGAGTGATGGGAAAATGAAACTGGAGAGTGGTGGTAACTGAAAGGGTTATTCCAATTTGGGACATAGGTAAAATGTGCAAGTGGTTTCAAGAAGGCAATACTCTCTTGTAAATATTCACACTGTGCACCAGACCTGCATATTTTTCTTGTTACTGCCTTGAATGATCATGTTCCTTCAACTACCAAGCTCAGCAAGATAATGAAAGTTTCCAAATACCTTTATGTTTTGTTTTGTTTTGTTAAATCTAGAATGAATTCCTTACTGATTAATCTTTGTTGCATGGCTTTAACATTTGCCTGTTTTTTCAGCCACAGCAAGGGACAGAAGGATGTGATCTTCAACTGAACATGGGGAAAAATTTTTTCCTTTTATATAATGTAATTGGAATACTTCCTTTATATGTTGTCTCTGTTTTATTTCTCCTTCACATTTTATTAGTTGCTGAAATGAAGGCAACCTGTTTCTGTGCACAAGTGTTTGCTAGTTGGATTGCTGGATCATTGAAACTGAACTAGTAACCTACTGCAGTGCATGTTGACCGCTAAATGCATTGTTGATCACTAGCAATATGGCCACCTTGAAAGGGTGAAATCTTCATTGTACTGAAATACATGGCAGTGTTCCTGTCAACAGCAAAGTCAATATTTCGTTCAGAATCTTTTTAAAAGTTTGCATATCTCTAGGCAAATGTTGTGAGTTCTTTTTAAATTTCCTACAAATACATCACTGCTCTATCTTCAAGGTCAAGTAAAATATAGTAGTGCTGATTTAAGGTAATTTAGTTATTCATTAATTGGCTTTGTGGCAATCTAGCCCAATCTATACAGGAACAATGTAATGTAGCATAATGGAGAATGATGTGTGATCTAGAAGCATCCACTGAAGTTTTATTTTCTGATGCAGTACTTTGGTTACAAAAAAAAATAAAAAATAGACTTTTATTAATAAGTATTTATTCTTTGTTTAAAACTCTGTATCTCTGCTAAAGGCTGAAGAAGGTACCTGTGAAAGCAGGTAGATAAAAGCCTGAGTTGAAAAAAAGTGTTGCTTATTGGGTTCTGTTAACTCTTTAGGAGTGAAATCAAATGTCTAAGTACAGTGGCATCCAATAAATTTTTAAGTAAAGAAAAATGGTTGCACAGTAGCTGCAATTCTAAACTACTTTGTCTAAATTCCCCATCTATGTCCTTTGATTAATTCAGGTGGTGTTGTGCATGTGGTCTAAATTGTAAAAATTTATTAGAGATGGATTTCTCACTGTGGTACGTATTATACCTTGCAGATACTTGGTTACTTTGACTATGCTTTCACAGCCATCTTTACTGTTGAAATCCTGTTAAAGGTAATGCATTGTTAATTGATCCTTGTTAGCTCAAAAGCAGCTTTAGCAATAATGTTTGTAACTTTTTGTTTACCTTCCAGATCCTAGGGTATGCAGATTATGTCTTCACTAGTATGTTTACATTTGAGATCATTTTGAAGGTAACAGGTTTTTAAAGGAAATTTGTCTAAAAGGATTTTCCTTGTGTGTCACCTGGCAAGAAAAGGCACTTGAAGTGTTCTTCGCCTTTTCTCTAAGCGATCAAAGCTAAACTTTTTAAACCAGAGGATTTTTTCATTTGGCAATTCCTCATAGTTTTGATTGGTTGTTTTTTACCATTTGGGTGCATGAAGAAGCTGATTTTTTTATCATTACATCAATTTAATAATTAATTTTTTTTTACCCTTTTTAAACTTACAGTTGTCAGAAAAGGGAAAAATAATTCACTGCGCATGAGCTTTTCCTTCTCCTTGCTCTGGCATTTCCAAAAGAGATAATCAGTCTTTTAAGGAGGGAGCATGTAATTTGTTATTTCTTTTGCTGAACTATTCACAGAGCTAAAATAGTAGATAACTATTTTCTTGCAATAGGACTTGCAAGATATCTTGCATTTATCTATCTATATACTGAGATATTTTGCATTTACCTTGGGCATACATTTAAATACACAGAAAGGCATAAATATGCTTGCTTAAATGTATTACCCATGCATGAGTCAAAACTTGGCATTTTAATGTATAGTTTGTGTACTGATTATTAAGAATATCCATTGGGGTTACTCAGATTTTAGATACCTGAGGCTTGCTCTGGCAAAGAAAGCATGTAACTGAGGATCACCCGTTCACATATAAGAAAATTCTAAACAAAGAAATGCAAATTTTTGATGGAAATTTGCAAAATATTTTTTCAGAGATTTAGACATGATTCCTAAAGGTTTCATGCTGTGCATATTCACTGTGAGTTTTCAGCGAGTAACCCTGTTCTATACGCTTAAAAATTTCTGGTGCACTAAGAATCTGTACATAAACTTTGCATTTCCAGTTGAGGATTAAGCTTAACAAAATCTCTCCTCCCAGCTTTTGCTCATATTGCTGTGCATACTCTTCACAATGCAATTTGATTAATACTAATTTGATGCAATATTTGGGCTGTTTACAAGATAAGCTGTACTGTAAGTAATAGACTATTTTTATGCTGGAGAATATTGTCCCAGACGTATGTTTATCCCCTTCTTCCTTGCAGCAGAGAGGAGCTCGCTATAAAATTGATTAATCTTAAAGCATTTGTAGCATTCTAATACAAATATCTATTTTTTTTTTTTGCTAGAGAAAGGCCAAACTAAAGGAGAGAATGAACCACTGAAAAGAACTGCAGCATTAGATCAAATTAGTTCCCAGCCTAGTTCCCAACTAGTTTGAAGCCATCAAAATGTTACCAGTGTTTCTGTGGCAGAAGAGTCTGTAAAGTTCTAAAGCTCCTGCAGTTCCAAGTGTGTTTCTCTAGAAGACAGAGGAATTATAAAGCATGGCGTAAAAAGGCATAAATGAATGTGTTAAGAAAAGCAACATACCAACTAACTGCAAAATATTCTGCAAAATAGCCAAGAGCTATCCAGAGGAAATAGGAAAATCTAGGGCTTGAGCTGTTAAATCTGGCATTGTAAAATATTATAAAGAAACAAGAAGCCCCATCATAATCAAAAATGTAGATGCTCCTGACCATGTTCTCCAGGAAGCTCTGCCCTGCAATGTGCTCATGTGTGCTTATAAAGGAAAATAAATTGTACCCTAAACCCCAATTTTTTTAAAAAACATAATGGACGAGCAGAACATGACACATGAACATGTGCAGTGCCTGCTTTACTAACGTGATCAAACACTGGCTTTGCTTGCTTATGGCTGGAGTCCTCCGTACTTTCCAAGCTGGGTTTTGCGCTGTGGTGTCTACAGTATATAAGTCATACAGAATCTGTGCGTGTTCTGCAAGCAGTAAATTCAAATCTAGACATGCAGTAACAACAGCACTCCTTAATTTCCAGGAAAAAAGTATATGAAACTGGAATTAAGCTAATCAGGGGCAATATTAGCTGTAGCAAAGAAAGTCATTAATGTCAAAAAAAGAAATAATGATTAAAGCAGACTGTCTCTCCCTGTGCTCTGTTTGAACGACTGCTCTGCAAACATGAGGATTTCCATGATTTGGTGTCAAGTATATGAATGAGGATGTGAATAACAGGAAAGCTGCAATGTCAGTTTTAAGCATGTAAGAATTCTCTTATGTAATCCCTACATGGCGTTGAAATCCAGCTTACCATCCTGTTTGCAATGCTGGGGAAATATGAAAACATCAGAGCAAAGGTCAGGATAGGGCCTTGTGCTTTTAACCTTGCCCCAGCTGTGCTAATCTCCCAGCCCATTTAAACCAGTCCCTTCTGGTGTGGGATTACAGGCAGGAAGAAAGGAGCAGCACTGGTGGTGGCCCAGGCGCTCAGCTCAGTGAGTGTCCTGCAGCAGCTGCTCTGCTGTGCGACAGCGCTTACCCCCGCAGATCTGCTCTAGGCTTTGCTTCAGTCTTGATCAGTGCAAGGAGAGAATGATTTGCTATAGAGAGTTGTAGTCAAATGCTGTTGACATCAGAAACAATTTCCACATTTGCTGAGCAACATTTAAGTGAAATTTTAAATAACATTTATCATTTAAGTGAAAGATTTATTGTACATAGTGGGATTGTTTTATATCTCAATTGCTTTTTGAAAGTGAGATAATATTGTATACATTCACACTCTAGGCAAGTGTCTTGTAAACAGCCTAAATGTGAATTTGAATAAATTGAAATATAGGCTAAATGTGTAACAATTCTATTTTTAGATGACAGCTTTTGGAGCATTCCTTCACAAAGGGTCCTTCTGCAGGAATTATTTTAATTTGCTGGATTTGCTGGTTGTGGGTGTTTCTCTGGTATCATTCGGTATTCAGTAAGTACTGTACTTATGATTTATTTTTGCTTAGGGATTTTTATACTGAGATCAGTGTTTCAGCTCCTTTGTTCCACACCTGTGTGAATGTGCAGTATCAGTATTCAGGGTTGGGACTGGCTTGTGAGCCAGTAGTGCTTCTATATAGAGAGTGATGTAACTCACTACTAATACAGGTTGGAAACAAATTACTACATCCCACTATGGCCAAGAGAACAAGGAAGAGCACCATTACACTGTATTATATAGCAAGTAATTCCCAGAGCTTCAGGAGGTTTGTATACCCTCTTCTGTGTTATTGCCACATCTACAGTCTAGTTTTACAAGCTCTTTTTCAGCGCTGCCCTACTGGGATATGTAACTTGACAGTATTAGCTTTGTTTGGGTCAGGCTAAACATAAAAGAACCTGAAGGTGCTCATTGATTCACTGAGCAGTTGTGCCTCATGTAACATCATCTGTGAAACCCTTAGTGACTATCGTGGTTTAAATCTATTTGGCAAATCAGCCACGCAGCCCTCGCTCACTCCCCCTTCTTTCCTTCCACCCTGTTCCTGGAGGCATAAGGAGGGGAATCGAAAGAATGTAACTCCCACAGGTTGCGATAAGCAGTCCAGTAGCTAAGGTATAACACAAACCGCTGCTGCTACCACCAATAATAACAATGATAAGGGAAGTAACCAGGGAAGAGAATGCAACTGCTCACCATCTGCCGACTGATACCTGGCCCAACTGAGCAGTGATCTAGCTCTTCTGGGTGACTGCCCTCAGTTTATATACTGGACATGACGTGCTGTGGTATGGAATACCTCTTTGGTCAGTTTGGGTCAGGTGTCCTGTCTCTGCTTCCCCTCCTCCCTGGCAGAGCATGAGGCTCAGAAAGTCCTTGGTCAGAGTAAACATTACTG